>CM050164.1:13596279-13831279 GCA_027410445.1 Discoglossus pictus | reverse complement strand
CAGCAAGCTGTGGTGCCCCAACAAACCTAGCACGGCTTGGACTTCCTATTGGTCCACATGGTCATGTGGTGCTGGTTGCATTAGGAGTTGCAACATGGAGAATCACAGCTTGCTCTCCTCCCACATCACAGGCTCTGAGGGATGGCCATTATGGCAGCCTCCTATAGGTAATCAGTGAGAATATTGTAATAATTCATACCTTTCCATAATTAGACTAATTGAGCTACCATTATTTATTTGTTTATTTATTATTATGTTAGATACAATGTATTAAATGTTTAAAGGGCCATGCCTGGTTTTATCACTACAGTGTCCCATTACACCCTTATTTCTCACACTTCATTCCCAAAAACTCAAACCCTTTCAATAATCTGCTCTGTGGTCATGCTCTGATTATGAATATAGACACTAATATGTGAAAAAGACACTAATATGTACAGTGATCAAAATGGTCAATTTGTTTCTTCTGAATAATTAAATTTTGATGAGCATGAAAAACTGGCTATGTGTTGTGTTATCAATTTTTTTCTAAAGTGAATCAGTCCTGGGAAATTCCATGTTGTTGTATTTATATGTAAATGGGCATTTTATGAACATTAATTAGCTGCTGTGATGTGCTAATTAGGATCACAGTCTGCTTGTCTGTCTCTGTAGTGGCCAAAATAGAGGTCTGCAATGTTATCTGGCAGTTAGACCCCTCGACCACCCTTATCAAACACTCTGAGCCAAACATTAGCATACTGAGCCGCACAATCAATTCTAAATGTCTTTGAAATTATTTACTGTAGGAAAATACCGCTAGTACAATGTACAGACAGTTTTTAATGATTTTGAAAACTAAATCAACCCTATTGGGTCCCTTTAATGGGTCATGTGAGAAAGTACTCATATGGGGGTGGTGCAGTCAAATACAAATGTGGATTTTAAGCATGTCTGGGATAAGCATACGGCTATCATGTGGCTTCATTAAATAAAGCATTTTGGTAGATATAATAGACATACTAGATGGGACATGTACTTTTTTATTTTATTGCTGGATAAACAAGCATTGTAGTTGGACTCATCTCATGGACTAGACATGAAGTGATCACAATCCAGCCCATTCAAGCATGCCCATATTATATAGAGCACATGTAAATAGATATAGCGGTGTCTTGGTTCTCAACCTTAATCCGTTCTGTACCAAACTCACATAAGGAGTAATATAAATTGGTTTTAGCAAATGCGATGAGAACCAAAGTAGAGCAAAAATGTTGGGTTCCGAGGAGGTTGAGAACCAAGGTGCCACTGTACTTGCTTCACATTTTCTGTTTTAGTGCAAGGAGACAAAACCCTCAAGAAACTCCATCGTCTTCTAAGTAATCAGTGTATGAACATCCTGCTGTGTGAGCTGTTTGCGTTGTTTTTTGCGTCATTCAGTCGTTTCCAACTCTCTGTGACCTCATGTACTGTAACACACCAGCATGTCCATGATCATGATGATCCATACTGGAAAGATACTGGAGTGGGTTGTCAGTTTCTTCTCCAGTAGACCACAGCATACAGCTCCTGGTATTCCGAGGTGATCTCCCATCCAAGTACTGACCAGGCACAACCCTGCTTGGCTCCAGAGTGGTGTGTCCTTTTGGTTCCCTGACTTGGAATCAAACCCAGGTTGCAGTGGTGAAAGCACTGAATCCTAACCATTGGACCACCAGGGAACTCTTAATAAAGTCTTAATTTCACTCTGCTTTTTATTCATTGCTAATTTCTACGCTTTTCCCAAAAAAAATTGTCATTAAAGCAAGACTGGCTTCTCAAGACAACTTGGTTTCATTTTGAATCCAGTCTGTGTGTGATTGAAGCTCCATTTCCCCATCTCTCATGGTGCTGTATTTACTCATCCATAGAGGGAAAAAAATAATAATTTATTGAAGCCGTTCAAGGTGAACTTTTGCAGTTTCTACCCAAATCTGGAGCTTCTTGATGATAGTTTGAGTCTCTAAACGTAGTTGCTTCAAAAAGGAGCCACAGATTGAATTCCACTTGTTTTTATTTATCTGATAATAATGACTTTGTAGCTATATACCACGAGGCCCAGGCCTAGGGCAGCACATATTCAGTGGGCAGCAGTCTGCCTCAAGTTGCCATGGAATATGCACAGAAATGTCTATATGCAGAGAATATTCTGTCTGTAAGTGTACCTGGCACTGTCTGACTTACTGTATACTTATATATAGACACATATACTCTTATAATTTTATATATATATGTCTGTAGTAGTATGGTTAGTTTGAGACACTGCACAGCAAGAACAACAGAGTCTGTGTCTTCATGAGCTGGTTAGGGCAGACCCATACAAGGCCTATTTGTTTGATCTAAAAACAGAGTTTAAAAGCACTTCTAATAAAATAAATTACATTAAAGTAAAGTAAATGGAGATATAATATATATCTAGCAAAATCCAGAAACATTCCATATGCCTTTAATGATTGTATTTATTTTCATTTATAATCATAATTCACCCAATGAACCATTCAGGGGTCTACCATTGAGTATTATCCATACTATTTTATTCCATGTCTATAATTTAATTTGAAGGCTTTTATGCCAGCAGTTTTCTTCTGGTTTCCTTGGCTCACTGTGCCGCTCCCGTGGGCAATTATACGTATGAATTCATTAAAAGCATAAAAAAATCTTCAAGAATCAATTTGCTAAATTTTACTTGCAGCCTTTTCTTGTGATGTAGCAAAATTGCAAAAAAATATATATTGCACCGTAAAAAAAAGCATCAAAGTATTTTTTATAAAATAATTTCCAGGAATCCTTCAGCCTTTGAAGTTATTAATTCTGTGACCCAATATAATATTCTGTGAGTTGATAAGACGATGGCAGATCCAGTCTGGTTGGGAGGATGTCACTGGTAATGAAGTTATTCCTGTATCCCAAATGAGTTGCAAGACATTTCATATCCTAAAGTAATAAGAGCTCTGCAACACCTTCATTTATCTTGCTCCTTGTCTCTGGCTTGTGTCCTGTCTGCTGCCTCCTCAGGGCATTTCCATTCATGAAAGTCTCAATGCAGGAAAAGCACAGATCTGGAAACAGTATCTGTCAAACATGGAAATCCTCTACAACAGGATGAATATTTGTTTGGAGCAATGACATACATTTCCACAGTAAAAATAAATAAATATATAAAACAGATCTGCTAACAAAATCCTTATAGATAATACAATGGAAAAAAAAAATGAACACCAACTTAAAAATAATTAAAAGTAATAAATTTGTATGATAAAAATGTAAATAGTTAAAAATAAAAAAATCAAAAAAATGTAAATGTAATAGAAAAATGAAAATGTAAAAAGAATAAAAAATAAAATGTTATCATAAAAAATTAAATAGCATAAAAAATAAAAAATTGTTTTATAAAAAATCAAATAGAATAAAAAAAAATGTAAAAAGAATAAAAAAAAATTAATATTATCATAAAAAAATTAAATAGAATAAAAAATGTAAAATTGTATCATAAAAAATGAAATACAGTTAAAAATAAGAATAATTTAATAAAATTGTATCACAAAAAACAAATAGAATTAAAAAATAAGAAAATAATATCATAATGATTTAAATACAATTTAAAATAAAAAAATACAATTTTATACAAATTTAAATACAATTAAAAATAAGAAAAAATAAAATTGTATCATAAAGGTTTAAGCAGAATAAAAAAAAAATTGTATTGTAAAAACTTAAATAGAATTAAAAATCATAAAATACTTTCTATTATAACACAGGTGCAGGCTATTTTAATTAGTAAAAGCATCAAGTGCAATTCTTAAATCTTTTGGCCAAATTAGTCTTGCTA
The DNA here is from genome assembly GCA_027410445.1 of Discoglossus pictus. Lineage (NCBI taxonomy): Eukaryota > Metazoa > Chordata > Amphibia > Anura > Alytidae > Discoglossus > Discoglossus pictus. Next base: position 13,827,432 of record CM050164.1, on the reverse strand, counting down.
CTTGCTTTATATATCAGTGGAGCAGACAGTCAGGGGGGCAGCTATGCTAATATCGATAGACGTTTCTATCATAGAAAGTGACCGCCCCTGGATGTCCACCCCTCCCTCCAACACCTTGCATGGTGGAAATTCATTATGTCTGTGTTAGGTTTTGGTAGTTTAAATCTGCAGATAAGGTCAAGCTCACCTTCTATAATTTTCTGGGCTATAATATATTGACTTTAATAGTAAGGAGATAAGAATTTGCAACATTTGGAAAGTACATTTTAAACCATGGAAACACTTGTGATAACGTACCAAGCTAAATCTTGAAATACATGTGCCATGCCAAGAACACCAGTACCGTATGTATAAAACATATAAATCTTAACTAACTAAATGCCTTTAGACAACCATACATTATTATTATTATTATTATTATTACTATTATAAAACCTTTCAATACTGATCACCTTCAGCTCAAAAAGATGCCATCTTTAAAATCCAATGTGTGGCAGTAAAAGTAGTAGATGACATAAATGGTAGTAGATAACAGGACTGGAAGTTGGTGGGTCTAACAGTTAAGGAATGTAAGCATGCCGGGGATAAGCATACCGGTTTAATCAAGCCAAGCACATATTGGGCAGACTGGATGGGCGTTTTTGAGGCTGTGTATTTTCAGTTGTAATAACCCTGTTAACATCAGTCAATTCAGACATATTCTCTCAAACAGGATCCCAAGCCCCAATTAACAATATAGGCACCCTCCTTAAAGGGGAGGTTTGTTTAGCTTAAAGGACAAAAGGGAGATGGGTGATATGACAGAAAACTTAAAACATATAAAAAATAAGGAGTTATCTTCCAGTGCAAGAGTCATACAAGAAAAAGAGGTCATGATTTGAAGTTGGAGGATTTATGTGAGAAAGTACTACTTTACATGAAAAAAGTAGTAGATATGATGAGCAGCCTTCCAGTGGTAGGGTTAAATACAGTTATGGAATTGAAGCTTGTATGGGATATGCATAATGTTTCAGGTAGATATCATGGGCATATTAGACCTTTTGCTTGTTATTACATTTATATGTATGGGTTGGAAAGGTATAATGGTGCTCAGTACTGTTCTAGTCACATTTGTACGGTGGGTGCTCATCTGCTTTGTTATATCTCTCACACAGGGGAGCATCCAGACTCTCATTCAGTTGCCTTGTAATTATGGGTGTGGCATCATGCTATTCCTTTTATATTTTTATATATATATATTTTTTTTTTTTATAGTTTTAAGTTATTTTGCAAGCTGAGAAAATAACCATTTGTAAAGAGCAAATACAACTGCAAATGTAATATAGAGGCTTGCTTTAATACCAGACACTAGACTCCAATCAATACATATAATAATACATATAATAATACATATATCCACTACAAACACATTACAGTTATTCGCACTAATCTAACCCACCTGTGCATTTTGCTACTGCACTGATAGGGTTAAATGAGGTGTGAGGGTATTGATACTGGCACTGACACAAGTACTGGCAGCCTCCGCAGGGTAACTGTGACCGAGCAGGATGACAATCTCTAGACCACAAGTGACAATTATCACTGGAAATCATTAATAAAGTCACCATGCTCAGGGTGTGACATATGAGCCGGCTCAGTGATCTGCTCACACCTGCCTGTCTCAGCATTCGCTAATCCCATGTACTGTCTGCAGCCAATGTCTCATTCTGTCTGTATCAGCCTATTGATGAGACATCCCAATCAGTGAGCATCCTATCCTATGCAGAGCATAGACAAGACTTACGGTGTACCACTGTGTGCATATATATATATATATATATATATATATATATACATGCATCTAACTATTCAGGTATCTATCTAGCCATCCATCTATCTATCTATTGATTTATCTTTCCATCCGTCTATCCATATATTGGCGCAGAGTCAGCAACAGTTCCATATACCAGATATCAACCAGTTGCACAGGCATCTTCTAATTCAGTAAAAAATATTATACCAGTATTTCTAACTGGTACATAAATGGCACTTCACTGGTCTAAAAAATATCCTTTTAACCTAATCAATATTATATTATATTCTGTTGCATTAACTATTGCTTAGTATTGTATTTAAGCTAACTCATTATTCAGCCTTTTTTGGTTCCATATGCAAGAAAGGTTGGACCAACCGGCATCAGTACATCCCTGTCTTTAAGATATAAAATGATACAGGTGTGATCTGCCTGGTTATGCTGAGCATTTACTCAACGATGAACATACAACACATGTACAGTTTGGCATATGTTGGTACCACAGGTCCTTTTTTCTCCATTTCTCTCAGACCCCACCCTACAGTTGTCTTTCACCATCCTACAAGTGCTGCACGCTGTCAGCCACACCTTTAACCCCTTTGTAGCCATGGAGATGTCAGACTCATTGGAATTGTCCAAGACTTTCCATCCATGAAGATACCCAAGGCAATGGTTAGCAATTCTAATCAATAACCATTTAATCCTTCTTGGTTATATTGAGAGCAAACATTACATTGATGGCATAACTGTAACATGTAACACATTAAACATCTAAATTTTCACCTCCAAGTACAGCATTGAATTCAACATAAATCACAGCTTTTCAGTCAATGCCAATAAAATAAACCTATACCAAGTCTAATGTTCATTATGCCTAACCAACGCCTTGGTGGTCCCCTCATAGTTACATCCAGTATAAAATCTATTCAAACATTACAAATCTCTGGATCTTTGCCGTTATTTCCACTTTTTGAACATTCCTCAATACTAAATTTGATGGATTTATTTCTCATAGACATTTCAGAGACAATCTTATCCAACACACATGAAACACACCATTTACATGTACGGAACAGCATCAGAATATTAATAAATGCATATTCAAAATTGTGAAGAACTGGGTTTATATATTAATGATATTGACATTCTATAACTACCTACGCAATTAAAATGTTCCCCTTTAAGTGAATCATATCTATATTGGTGCGCTATCCGCAACACCTCAAGTTTTGTCTGGCTTTTAAATAAAAGCTGTCTGGCTCTTTGGTTGTGTTTGTTGGGGGCACCCTTGGGTGCAGGTATCCACTAAAGCAGCCAGAGGTCCAGGTATCCAACAGGTTTCATGGAATGATCTGTATCCCATCACAGCCCAGAGATATAGGGGCGGGGTCCTGTCTGGGCTTCCACCAGCTGCTGTCCAGCTGTTGCAATGTTGGCATTTGGATGTCTTGGGTGGGTGTTGAGGAGCTTTATGCTACTTCTAATTCTCCACAGATAATTGCATTAGCATTTAATGTATTGTTTGCCTTAATAACCCAACAGGTTTAATCTGAATATTGCCAGATATCTTTTATATCTACACAATAGGGCTTAGTGTTAGCAAAGACATACTTTATATATAAATTATTATTATCATTTATCTGTAACACGCCAACATATTCCGTAGCAACGAAAAACGTAATATTAAACAAGGCAAAAAATTGAATAAAAAGAGGACCTAAACCCCAGCCTTAATTACGCCTCCCACCCTATATATACCTAGTAAAGATGAATCCTTGCCACTTACAGCATCTCTTGTCAATTCTCACACACAATATAAATTAACCCCATAAAAGAGCTATTTCTTGGACAAATTAAATCCATCCTCCCTCGCAAGATCCTGAAATCAAATATCATGCAGAGCCTTTGGGCAGATTCAGGCTCCTGTCCAGCCCGAATAGAATAGGTAGATGTGTTACCTGTTTCGTCCTTCTCATACAGCAGAGCATGGTTGGTTTTGTTGGGTAATTCTCCTTTTTTTCCTTTTTCCTTCTTTTCTTCCTCCTCTCTGTGTGTCCCCCTCTCTGGTTCTTTGCACACTCACACACACATACACACACAGTCACACACACATGCACTAAGGGGGTTAGCAGTTAGTGGAGGGGCTTCTGCTCATCACCCACATGCACGCCCTGCCTCTCCTCTTCACTTGCTCTCCCAGTATCTTCCTCAGTCTTGTTCTCTGGCTCTCAATGACTGCTCGCCTCCTCCGCCTCCTCCATCTCTCCCCTCCTCATCCCTGACAGCCACCTCCCCCAGTCCCCTGTCAGAGTCATGAATATTTAAACACCTACAATCTGGACCCAATTATCCTCGACTTTCTCTGTATGAAATAAGTGGATGGGGCATTTTTACCTCATTTTTTTTTATTCCTTTACATTTTTATGTCATTTGCTGCCTGTTTTCCCATCCCCCTGCTCCCCATCCTCACTTAGAATATCTCCAATCAGCACAGCACAGAAGGGTGTGGGCTCAGGGCTGTATGGCTGGGCTAGTCTCCATTGTTCAGGTGGAGGGGCTCTGAGTGAGATCACACATGATGAGCTCAGAGATGGGGGGATGTCTGGCCCTGTTACCTAATGCCTGGGACACATATAAGTATATATTATAGGAAATGGCTGCACTATATATATATATATATATATATATATATATATATATATATATATATATATATATATATATATAATGCAGCCATTTACTATATAGTATATATATATATATATATTGTTTACTTAGTCATTTCATATTATATATACATATATTATTATTATAAGAGGGCCAGACATCCCCCACTGATTTTATTGGTCAAACTTCTTTTCCAAGTAGAAATCACTGCTCTCTCCCTCTATCTCTCCTCTTCCTTTTCTGTTTCTCACCCTCTCAGGCTCTCCGTTTCCTGCTCACTCTCCCCTTCCTCTCTCTCTTTTCCTCTCTCACTCTCTCTCACTCTCACTTTCTTCCCCCCTCTCTCTCCTTTTCTCTCTCTCTCCCTCCCCCTCTCTTTACCACTCTCTCTTTTTCCATCTCCCCCTCTCTTTCTCTCCCTTTCTCCTTTTCTCTCCCTCTCCCTCTCCATCTCTATCTCCCCTTCTCTCATTCTCCCTCTCACTTTCTTCCCCTCTCTCTCCTTCTCTCTCTCTCTCCCCCTCTCTTTCCCACTCTCTCTTTTTCCATCTCCCCCTCTCTTTCTCTCCCTTTCTCCTTTTCTCTCTCTTTCTCCCTCCCTCCCCATCTCTATCTCCCCTTCTCTCATTCTCCCTCTCACTTTCTTCCCCTCTCTCTCTCTCCTTTTCTCTCTCCCCCTCCCCCTCTATTTCCAACTCTCTCTTTTTCCATTTCCCCCTCTCTTTCTCTCTCTTTCTCTCCCTTTCTCCTTTTCTCGCTCTCTCCCTCCCTTCCCATCTCTATCTCCCCTTCTCTCATTCTCTCTCCCTCTCACTTTCTTCCCCTCTCTCTCCTTTTCTCTCTCTCTCCCCCTCTCTTTCCCACTCTCTCTTTTTCCATCTCCCCCTCTCTTTCTCTCCCTTTCTCCTTTTCTCTCTCCCTCCCCATCTCTATCTCCCCATCTCTCATTCTCTCTCCCTCTCACTTTCTTCCCCTCTCTCTCCTTTTCTCTCTCTCTCCCTCCCCCTCTCTTTCCCACTCTCTCTTTTTCCATCTCCCCCTCTCTTTTTCTCCCTTTCGCCCTCTCTCTCTATTCTCTCCCCCATGATCCACTGAGAGCTGGACCTGGCTTCCTCCTGGGAATCTTTAAGATGAGATGCTTTGACGTGTCTTCAGGATGTAATTTAGCTTTAAGCTGTCCTAGCTCTGACTGGACATACCCCACCCACCCGTTTTACTTGCTTCCCATTCTTCAGCTGTACCTACTCTCCTTTTACTATCTTATCCCTCACCCATTGGGTGAAAAAGTTTAGCCCCAGCTGATTGGCTGATACCTCTTACTAATAACCAATGAATGCAATGATGGAGCTAATGTTGATGCAGCAGATTCAAAGCACTGGGTCCCACTACAGGTGTGGGGCCCACTGCTACCAACAACAGCCTGAGATAAAGAGGGTCTCTTCATTTTTTAGCAGAGAGAAGTAGATTTATTTTTTTAGAAAAGTGATTTGATCAACCCATGGTAATAACACCACCTACTTCATTTTGTTGAGCTTTCAGGGGCACTTTGGGGGTCCAAATTATTCATCACTGAGGCCCTAAACATCAGAAACTTTACCACTAATGTTTACTTACCAGGACTACAATGCAGTACAAGATTTGCAAAAAAAAAAATGTTTATATATATATTTCTAATATTTAATGGGCAAGTTCTTCCCCAAAATATGTTTCTTTCTTATCATACACATAATGGAGTTTGATTATAAATGTACTAGTTTCGGAAGTTATCTTGTTCGCTAGCTGCTGCTCCATGTTTACAGGAGAGAACAAACATTGTTCCAGTTCTGTCCCTGACACTTAGGATTCTGAGCTCTCCAATGTGATCAGGAAAAACCGGTCAATCAAACTACAGCTGCGTTTCTACAGTAGCAGTAACATTAACTTATCTGTGTTCTTTAACAGCTCACATCACCTAACATAGGGACCCCCATGGTTATAGTTTAGATTATCATGGGGGTCCATAGGGAACCCCATGGTAACAGGTTAATACAGCAGTACAAGGCTGATGCTAAAACTTTTACCCATCTCTATAAGTGTATTCCTTAATATAAGAGTACCTTGTGTCGAGGCTGAACATCTCCTTTAAGAAGCTTGCTAAATCATTTTTGAATTTGATGCCTCAGAAACTGATTTTAAAACAGCTGACTTGTCTTGCAAGCTCCAAGTCATCAATAACATTAAGATAAGATTGTATCAGTCCTCAGTTTCTCTTTGTGACGATCGACAGAGGGCTGGACCGCAGCCACATCCTCATTTCACCCACTCTGGTCACTTGACGACCTCACTGTAAAAACCTGAGTGTTTATTCTATTTAAAAATCAATGGATTAAATCCATCCAACTCTAACAAGAAGTATCATTTTAATCTTACGCCGTCAGAAGAGTTTTTAATGCATTGGAGCTCAGAGCGACGGCATCTGATCTGGGAGGAAAAACTTCATCCAATAGTCACAATGTGCTTGAATATGATTACAACTTTGTGATTATAAAATGCTTTTAAATTTATCGATACAAACATAGGACTCGATTACATGTCTCCCGTAGAAACTTCCAAAGGTGATTCGGCCATACAGGTGGGTATAGGGGAGATCTTAATGCGCTTATTTCATGGCTCCAGTAGGCTGTTTCTCATAAGACACTAGGCTCGTTGTTGCATGGCTCCCATAAGATGTATTAGAGTTTTTACTATCAGTTTTGCTCAGCTATTCTATGGCTATTGCAAAATATAATGGTGTAAAAATTACTGACACATATCCTGGGGGTGGGGTGGGGGGTTTCCAGTGCTCTCTAGATCTAACGTGTGGGAGACGTATGGGAGACGTGTGGGAGACGTATGGGAGACGTATGGGAGACGTATGGGAGACGTATGGGTGACGTATGGGAGACTCTGAACTCAGCAGTCTCCATAGCAACACTACGGATTGGTACCTAACATGAACATGCTACAATTCCCCTAACATCCTTCCTTATCTGTATATCGTATATATAGTTGGCAGTGTGGGGAACGTTTACGATGTTGGTCACGTTTGAGCCCTGCGAGGCCAGTGGGACTTAGGCTGCAAGGGGTTACTGCCTTGTGGTAAATGTTACAGGCTTGGATTAAGTGTTACTGGCTTGCATTAAGTTTTACTGCTTAGGGCTCCTTTTTACTTTCTATGGGCTAGTTTTACGTCCTTCCAGCTAGTTTTACTTCCTCATACTCGTTTTCGCCATGTTGCGTTTTTTCGGCAGCCATATTTTTCTTGCTTAGGCGATTTTCCATTGTTAAAAAATGGCAAAGCTGGCTTAAATTAACTTGTAACGTCACTCACAGGCTCCCTGGCTCTCCCCCTGTGCTGTGTGTGAGTATATATGTTAATTTGAGGCGCACAGTGCATGTACAGGTTTCGGTCCTAACTCGTACGGGTCGTAAGTCCCTTCGGTGCTCATTGCAGCCTAAGTCCCGCGGGCCCTGCGGTTGCAACCCGTGATGGCTCGTCTCGCTTCGCAAACACCCCCCACACTGACAACTATATATATTACTATCTACTTGCCCATCAAAAATTACGTGAGTTACATCTTAAGCCTGACAATGCTGTTTGCCACACAATGTGAGGCTTTTGCTTCTCCAAGCACCTTCGGCACTCATCGCGAGCCCCGCGCTGATCGCCCTTGGCCTCTCCCCCCGTGTACTTCAACTTTCCTGCTTTGCACTGATCACCTTTGACGCTCATCGCGAGCTCCACGTTAAGCGCCTTTGGCGCTCATCACAGGATATGTGTCACGATGAGCGCCTTTAGCGTTCATTGAGTTCTTTTTTTGCGGCCTACTGTAAGGGCCGCTCATTCCATGTTTCGTTAACCTGCAAGTTTTGTGTTTGGGAATGCCGTGTGTCTCTTTCCAGCATCTCTTCCCTGTGCCTTCCTGTGTCTCTCTCCTCTGTGTGTCTGGCGTTGTTGGTATAAGTGTTACTGTCTTTGCCGTTGTGTATTTTCTAAGTCTTGCGTGCCTGGCGTTGTTGGTGTAAGTATTACTGTCTTTGCCGTCATGTATTTTCTAAGTCCTGCGTGCCTGGCGTTGCTCAGCCTCGTTTTCATTAAGTTTCAGAATTTTTACATTTTTGGTCCGCCATTTTTTTCCTCGCTTAGCGGATTTTGGATTGTCGAAAAAAAACAAATATGGCTCAAATTTGGTTTCAACCTCACTCCCAGGCTTCCTGGCTCTCCCCCTGTGCTGTCTGTGAGTGTGCTATTATTTTTGTTACATTATTTTGTTTGTTTTTTGGGTCTTTAGAGTTACTCGCTTGGCTCGCAGTTGTGACCCTCGCAGTCACTTGAAACTGCTCGCCGCCTAAGTCCCGCGAGGCTCGCAGGGCAATAAGCGCCTTCGGCGCCTTTGCTGAAGGGGGTCCGGGAAGTGCAAAAAAATAAAATTGCTCCTGCCCTCTCCTTTTTTTTTGCACCGGGGCCCCCCATGCACTAGCTCCGCCACTGATCTTTATCCATTAGGAATGCAAACTTACACCACACGGTAACTGCTTATTATAGAGAGGTGCAGACGTAGGACACACTGGGACATATTTTATTCCTATGTATGGGGTTATTAGCAGTTGCAGTGCTCACACCATATGGTGTCATTTGTCTATTTACTAACTGATCAGCTTTTAAAACTTACATTTGAGCTTTAGTTTTTTCAGGCACTAGCAGGTTTCCTTCTCTCCTTCAATATCATTTATCCAGTGGGTAGGAAAGGATCTACTCAGGAGACTGTCCTAAAAAAAATTATATCATATAGTCTAGCTTTGCCTACACATCGGAAACCGAATAGTAGTGAAACACTAAAGTTCAAATGTAAGTTTTAAAAGATACATTTCATTTTTTCAGATACTGATTTAATTATTAAAAAGTGTAGTGCCCTAGCAGCAGGAGATAGATGATTTCATTAGGCATTGATCAATAATGATTAAGGAATATTCACCATTACACTTAGTTTTAAAGGTCAGCTGCAGCAGGTCACCAAAGGTCAAACATGGCTTTTGTTTACTGCTAAATTTGCAGGCACAAGGTTTCCTTTGACAACAAACCTTTTTTGGATGATTGTATTCCCTATTATCTAATACGATTTTTCATAACCTGTCTCTTACCCAACCCCTCCAATGACCATATAAGGGTGGAGACAATAAGCTCCTATAATGAGTATTACTATTGTAAATCAATAAATAGAAAATGTTACTAATGATCAATACATACCTAAAACAACTATACTCTCCTTGCTAGGACATTACAATGGGCCCTTATATCGTACCCTATTTTATACATAAATGGAAACGCTGCTTTTCTGCACTTTCTAGCCCAATCGATAAATATACCTAATTTTCAACAAAACTATCATTAACATAATGTCAACATATACTTTTAAAGGGATATGGAAGGTTCCTGGATAGTACTAAGTATATAATATCCCTTAAATCTGTTTACTTTTATGTACTTTATAAGCTCTGTTTTTACTGCCTAAAATCCGTAGGACTGGATGTGTAGTGTCTTATACTAACCAATCAGTGATCATCTCTCAGCAATATTTTTCAACATGTTGCTGACACGTGCTCCCTGATAGGCGAGGAGATTACACTGCACATTCAGCCCTACAGAGTCTGTGTCTGCATACACTGCAGAGGGCAGACCCATACAGGAACTATTTGTTTGATTCTAAGCAGCAAAAACAGAACTTATAAAGTATATAAAAGTAAACAGATTCAAGTATTATATACGTAGTAACCTCCAGGAACCTTCAAAATTATTTTAATAAATAAATAAATAAATGTATTTGTATGTTAAATTAGATTTTTTATTTGTTACCTGTTAATTGTCTAAAACAATAAAGACTTGTGGAAAAAATATCTAACCATGTTACATACATATATATATATATATATATATATATATATATATATATATATATATATAGACAAAATTACATTTGTACGCTCTTCTGCATGTCTAAGAGGCGGGGACATGCAAATGAGAAAACAATGACTCTGGATCCAAAAAATAGCAATTTTATGCATTGCTCCCTTAAAGCACATGCTCACTGTATTTAAACAGCTTTTAAGCAAATCATGGGGTTGGATTTTTGCACAAACCAAGAATCGCAATATATATATTTATATTTAATTCTCCGACATTCTTTCCTCCACTATGGGGTTAATATAATAAGTGATATAGCAGCACAGTGGAATCTGGCTCTACATATTATACTTTGCTTTAGCCAAATGGCACAAGCACATTTTTCTTCCTTCCCTGCAGATGCAATTACCCATTTAGGAAGCTTCACAGAGCAACGTGAGGATCAGATTTCCAGACGGGGAGAGCACCTTCTGGCAGCAGGAGAGATGCTCTGGGGTGAGGGCATGTCAGTGATATTCCCACAATGCAACTGGATCCAGGACCGATACAGAATGAATAAGTGCAGCCAGATTTTGTACATCTCAGCTGGGAAGATTAATACAGGGTTTGGGTTTAAACTTCCTGAGCACAGAGCAGGGACCACACAGTCACAATTCAGAACATATTACATTAAATTATATTATGGATACAATACAGGGTCACAGCAAGTCTACAAGCTAATACTACTGACGCAGAAGAGGTTACTGGTCCACTGTACAATGATATATATATATGCAGGGTCAAGTCACATTATTATGACCTCCGTCTACTTTTGAAGTCAGCAGCCAGTAGCCAATGAATTATGGCACGTGTCGTGAGCTGGTTTGGGGGTATCTACGTGGACATGTAGGCATTTGCAAACATATCAAACATTGATGTCATGGGTAAAATGTGTGATTTATCCGACTTTGAAAAGGGGATGGTCATTGGTTTTCGGGCCAAGGGTGGCAGTTTTTTTTAACTCTGCTGTGGTTAAAGTGTACCGTGACTGGACAAACGGCGCCATAAACGGCGTGGAACCTGCGGGGCACCATGTGATAAAATGACAGTAAAGGTAACCCTGTTGCGTATGGGGCTCTGCACCCATGCCGATGAGGGCTCATCGCCAGTAACGCTTCAAATTGCACGTCAGTGCCAAAATTCAACCTCTTCTGATTGGCAAAGTGTTGAATTCTCTGATGAGTCACGTTTTCTGCTGCATCGATTGGTCGGACATTGGTGTGTCAGTCGCGAAACCTCCGAGAACAAACACTCTGCAACCATTGTTGGAAGAACACAAGCTGGTGGCGGCAGCGTTATGGTCTGGGGAATGCCCTTCCAAGTACTTCCCTAAGCGTATATATATATATATACATATTTAAGCTCTGTTTTTATTGCCTAAAATCACTGCAGCATATGTTACAGACCCATAAAGGCACTGTTTGTTTCATTTTAGGCAGTAAAAACATAACTTATAAGCACTTCTTAATAAAATAAACTAGATAAAAGTAAATAGACACACAGGGATATTATATACTGAAAACATTTCAGAAACCTACCATATACCTTTAAGCAGGAACCTTTAAAAGTGATACCTCTGCTGGACTCTGGAGGGATCTGTGATCCATGATTAATGGTAGAAGTTCTGTATGTGAGAGGGGTGTTTACATTTCTGCAAAGCTGTTGTTGCATCTATTGATGCAACTTCCTGGGACAGGGAAGGGCTGTGTGGTGTCAATATCAGTGTTATCCAATTATCTTAATAAAATAACTATCTGTTCCCATCTTTCGCTGATAACTAAAAAAACACACCCTCATGATTCAGCTCTGAGGATATGATGTAACACTTATAAACAAAGGGTCAAATTCAATCCGGAGCGTGCAACACGATCGCAAACAGCCGAATGTCTGCGGGTGTGTTGCGGGATCCCGTTCATCCCGACTGCGATGCTTTTCAATTCTTCAAGGCTGCAAGTTACTGCCAAAATCATGCACTGGTTCAGAGCAGTTCAGGGCAGGAACATGATCAATTCAGCAAGCCCGTAACCTCCCATTTGAAATCAGCCAATAGAAAATGAGACCATCATTATTACGGCAGTAAAACACAGAGGTTACGTGTCAATTAATTCGGTTCGGGGATCTGATATACGATCAGACTCGCAAACCCGAAAAATACAGAATTATGAAAATAAATGCCAATACTGTTCTAGTCCATATGGGTGGCCTGATATGTATTAACTCATTGAAACCCGAGATCGATTTAACCCTGAAATGAAACATAAAAATAATATGTATTTCCTGCCGATTTGTAAGCTTGAGACTGTTGTGCAATTAATTCTAATGTCTGTCATCGCTTTCCCCGTTATTTACAGTGCAGTAGTGATTTATTATTTGCATTTACAGTGCTACGAATAAGTGTTTAACTCCCTTGCGGGCCCATTCGTTGGATTTTCTCCTTCTTTTGCCATTTACGGGTGTGAAAACAGTTGCGGACTTAGGGAAATTGAGCAATTGAATAGCGATTTGCGATTTTAGCCTTGCGAAAGTTAGAGATCAAAGGCTTCTGGAGGCTGTAAGTTGCGAGGTTAACCATCGCCATTTTTCCAAGCCCATAACTCGGAAGCCAAAGGGAGACCGCAAAAAGACGCGAATTGAATAGCAAAGTAGCTTGCAACCTCACTTACAGGCTTCCGAATCTCCTGTAACCTCAATTGAATTGGAGCCAAAGTCTTAAAAAACTAAATTTCCCCCCCAAAAATGTAATGCTGGTGGCTTACACAGCTGCTAATATTAGTTAGTTTGGTACAGGATTGACAAATAATTGTCCTTTTTTCTTGAACTGGTGGGTCACTGTAGTCCTAGCTTTCTTTGTAATTGTTGTAATTAATGTAATTAATAAAAACAGCCTTTATTTCAAATGTATATGCAATTTAACAGCCTTATTAAATTGCGATTCAGCAAATTTAAAAGGGCTCTATTTTAGCACATAGCATTTTTTTTTACAGAAGCTTTTAGTTAGTGAAGACCTTGCTTTTGAAAAGAAGATCACTAACAAAAAACTTCTGTAGAAAAAATATGCTATGTGCTTAAATAAAGCCCTTTTAAATTTGCCGAATCGCAATTTAATAAGGCTGTAAGTGTTTTTTTACATTTGAAATAAATTACATAATGTTTCAAAAACTTGCAGTCCATAATATGCTGTTGGAAGTTGTGCGGGTATGAGGGGCGCTTACATTTTTGGAGAGCAGGGTTTATATCTTGCAAGCAGCGTTTTTGGGCAAGAGGTTTGGTGTTAATTTCAATCAGATCCAGTAATCTAACAAAACCTCCTGACTTCTCCCTCTCCCTTCCTTCACCATCCCCTTCTCCACTGTTGCGAGTTTCTATCCTAAGTACTTTGGGAATTCACCATGGACATTGGATTTCTGGCTCAAAGACAGAGCCCTCCTTGCTTTGCTAAATGTTAATATGTATTTATCTTTGTCTGAACCTAATTTATGTACAGCGCTACTGAATATGGCGGCGCGTTATAAATAAAGTATAATAATAATAACTATAAAAAAAGATAAAAGAAACACACCCTCCTGATCCAAATCTCAGAGTCTTCAAAAATTCTTATTTTCTCTAAAACAAAGAGATAGAAAATGAAATCAAACAGCAGAGATTACAAAATTACACATACAATATATGATTTTAAAATAATTGTCTGTCATTTATTTCCAAGCATATACATTAATATATTAAGATTTTGGCTTTCACTACTCGCAACAGAAACAGGACGGTAGAAACTATGAAACCAATTTCAGAGGAAATTTGTAAAGATTAAAATGTTACATGTTATAATTCATTTAAAATAATTACAATATATGCATTTGTTTAATAAAACATAAATCCCAAGCTACTAATAAGTTGTTAATGTTTCACCGTAGTTGTAATTAAGGTGTTTCTGTGTGTAAAGCCTCCAACCCATTAGTGTTGTTACTCCGGGAGCATTAAAATCCTAAGTACTGCATCTATTCTTTGTCTCCTTTAAAAAAAAAAGCCTGCAATCAAAAACTCCTATGGCACCCTTCCTACCACCACCGGAGTTCACATTAGACTCCCATGTACCCTAACACCCCTATGGGGGTACATAAGGAGTAAAAAAATAAAAAAATAATTACGCCTATATGTGGGAAAAAATATACATTACCCAGCGACATTTATCGAAGTCCTCATCCTCACTCTTCAGCCCTGGATAAACGGGCACATCCATGTTGATATTAGAATCTATCCTCTTCTGTCTCCTACCATCGGGCCTCATCATTGGTCCATGAAAATGGGCCTAAGCCTAAAAAACACTCCGAACAGAGCTGCTCCTCTTACGAGCATTGACTGACAGCGTACATCTTCACCTTGTAATCAATCATACTTCAGACAAGCAGAATTGAGTATTTGAATTACCCCTCCCCTATATCTGATTGGTTAAAAGTCCAACCAATCATAAATCATGGAATGGGGGTTAGCATCCATTGTGGTTCAATATGGAACCCTGTGGTGGTAGGAAGGGTGCCATGGTGGTCCATTGAGGACCCCCATGACAGAGGAGTTAACATTAGATGGCATGAGGTTCCATAGGGACCCCATGGAAATATTTTAGATAAGAAATGCACTGGATCATAGGAGCTAGTGGGTTGGAAGGGGAGATACAGGGGGATCCTGTGATCATGATAGTTATGAATGAGGAATCTGAGGGGATCTCTGGGGTCTCAATTAGGTAGTGGACAGAAAGGGGGAATTCCGGGGATCCCTGGGTTTAAATAGGCAGAGAATAGTAAGGGAGAATCACAGAGATCCCAAGGCTCAATTGGATGTCGTGGGTCATAGGCGGACTGAACAGTTCCAGATTTTCAAAGCTCCAGGAGATCCAAGAATGGGTTATTTTGAATGCTTCTGCACTAATGCAATCTATTATCTATTAAGTCCATCTCAAATTCAGAGTCCAATCTGAAATGTCCAGGATAGGCATCTCCCTGGTACTTCTTGGTATCTGGTTTGCTGCATAGTAGAAGAGTAGGCAAGATCCACATATCCTTTTCCACAAATGATGGATTGTCGAATTAGAGTAAGCAAAGAAGCCCACCACCATCAGATGCCTCTAATGAAGTGGTAATGAGACACCACAAAATGTGTTAGACTATTGAAAACACTAGACCTGCTATTTAGGATAGAGAAAGTGTCCGTAGACGTTCTCATACTTCTGTTCCCAGTGTCGCCTTTAAAAAAATGAATTTATGCAGTTTTTGTTTAAAAAAAATTAAAGGTAGAATATAAGAGCTTCTGTACATCGACCACATTGATATATTTAAGAGTAAAGCTTACTCACAAATCACTATCTAGCAAGTGTGTGTGTTTGCATTGTTCAGTCGCGTCCAATTCTCCGTGACTCTATGGACATCAACACACAATGCTGACCTACTTGTTTTGCATGGCAGAGATACTGGAGTGGGTTGCCAGTTCCTTTTTTAGTGGGCCAAAGCATACAGCTCTTGGTGTCATCCATCTAAGTACTGACCAGGCCCAACCCTGCTTGGTTCCCTGACTGGAATTGAACCCAGGTTGCAGAGGCAGCAGGGAACCCATCTAGAAAGACACCAAATGAAATATCTCTTCTAGAAGTGCCCGCTAAATAGTGTAAAAAAGTCCAAAAATCACAACCCACAATTGCCTGACCATTCAAATTTTCTGAAAATTCATTCTATTAACAAATGGTCAGTGTGTCAAATTAAATTGGCTTATACCACCTCATTTATGCTGCAGCGGAATCTACCAGTTTGGTTTCTGCCAATTTACTTCCCAGTGGAAGACGTTGAGAATTGAGGGTCCTGGTGCAAAATAATTTGGGGGCCCTTGCAACTTCTCTATCCACCCCTACCCTGTTTTGGGCCATGGTGCTTTGCTTCTCATGCACCAGCCATAGCTCTTCCCCTGCATTTTCTAAATTCAGAATTCGAATGTGGCTTCTAAAACCGCAAGTGCTTTCAGCAATTCTTTTAGAAAACTCATTATTTTACGGAGGCTTCACGGACTATGAATGCATCTGATAGAGAATCCGTAGTGTATAAACACATAGGTTTCCATGAAAAAATCCCAAAATAAATATTAATAAACAGCCTAAAGTTTGCAATTTTTTTAAAGATTTCACGCAGTTTTGAAAAGGAACGCCCCTAAAAATCCAAATTAAATTTGTATAAAATGAATAATTAGTTGTGGCCAATCAGAGGCAGGTATAACAATGCATATGTTGCCCTCTCACTGGCTGAAACAAAGCTGCTAGGGATCCAGCCGTGATACTGACATTTGATTGGCTAGGACACAACTCTGCACAGCTCATTGGCTAGGACTCTCTTCCTACATAGGTGCCTTGGGAGGTGGAGCCCACACAATGAAATGCAAATGTACTTTGAGTTACAAATATACAGAAATCCTCAATTAAATGATTTGATATGAGACGCCCAATCAGACGCACACACAGGAGATCACGCAGACTGACAGATACATTTAATGATTTATGTAGGAGATCCATTGAATAAATTGTTCATTCTCCGGCTTCAAATATTTAACATGATTAAATGCCATTAAATGATTAAATGAGATGACAGTGATTAAATACAAACGAAGAACATGGTGTACATATTGTCATTATATTCAATGTTAAAGGGCGCATGGAGCTAAAATTGGGCACACAAAACAGGGCAGGTAACAAACAGCGAACGTCTTGTAGTGATACAGGGAGATGATGGGCTGGCAGCGAGCGGAGCAGCGGCCTCTGGAGACTGTAATAACCAGCGTATAATTGATTAATTATGACCCATGTTCAGAGCTTGCCTTATAAATATTATTTCTGAATTATCTTTACAGCGCAGGCCTTCTCCTCTGTTCCAGTATTGCCAGCAGTGGGGTTTTGTGAATATATTATCGCCTCGCTGACAGGTGAAAGAATGAGAGCGTGGTAGGAGCGGCAGAAAGTAGGCCAGATATATTGGCGCGGTCTTGGAAGTGGGTGGACATGATCTGTACTCCATCTGAGCTCACTAAAGGACCATTGTAGTTTGAGAAAAACATCACATGTGTGTTAACTATGTGACAAACTAGCATGAGCATAAAACTATTTTTATACAAAATCTTCATTTTTATCAGACTGCTTGTGCCATTGTAGATAGCTGCCTGTAGCCTAACTGGAAAGGTAATCCTACTAGGGATTGATCTCTCTTCAGTCCTATTTTTAAGAGTCACTTTGTAATGACAGTCTTTGCCCTGATGGTACAAGTAACTATAACCATGGGGGTCCTCAAGAACCCTACCAGGATGGAACCCCATGGCACCCACATTAATTCCATACCATGATGGTCCTTAATGGGTCGGAAGGGAGAATACTTGGGGATCCCCTTGCTCATAGCTGGTAGGAAGGGGGAATCCTGGGGGATGCTCTGCCTCATAGTGGCTAAGAAGGGGCAATCGGAAAGACTTGCGAGTTCACCTCAGCGACATTGGATATCGTTACGGGAGGCATGTGATAGGGATTTGTAAAGTAGTTATTGGGCAGGTACTCAAGGCTCGCAGTGCTAGGGATATTTGGAGCACTCGGATGGTATGTGGTTAGATTTAGGTTTGTGATGCTCCTTGGTAAGTCACGTGTGAACTTTACTCGGATTTTTAAGTACAGAACCATGGAATGGAGACCTTGGATGGGTGGCTGAGGAGGTAAAACAATGCAAACTTGTTTTAACGTTATTCACATACTTTTCTTATTTATTATACCAAAGTTGGAACAGACATTTTGCGAACCTCTGAAGTGCGACAAACTTGTGTTTTCATCCCTATTATTTCAATGTAAATAAGATTAGAGATATAGATAACAACCTAAGAGTTAATACTTGCTGACTTTCTTTCATTTAACGTTTAAGGCACACTGTACGTTATCTCTTTGTGTGTTTATTTCTTTTAATTGATATCAGGCACAGTAGAAAGTTTAGGATTAAAAATAACTCTGTATCACTAACACCTTCTATCACAGCCACAAGTGAATGAATCTGAGCCTCGGAGACTTTAGCTGAAGTTTTCAATCTCAGGACTAAGCAATGTTTTCCAGCCTCCTCTGTCATCACTACGTTAAACAGCAATGGTTTGCAATATTTACAGGTAAATGCAATACGGAAATGAGATTTCCATAAGTGAGCTGGGAACGCTCTGTAAGAGATTTTCCACAAGCCCTGATTAGCAGAGATAGAGGAAACTTGGCTAATGTATCTGATGATCCAGGTATCAGATTGCACTATACGTTCTGTTAGAATAGTCAAGGCTGAGCATTACTCTTATAGCATTGCAATATTATAATTTTAAATTAGGAATATTTAATATAATCTCACTTGAAGAATTATCCTTGAAAAAATGCAAAATGTTTTTGAAATATAAAAAACATACACCCTCTAATTTATTACCATCCACGTTGTGGTAGTAAACCTGGTCCCTATTGCCCACTAGAGGGCGATGTGTACTTTCATGGTGGGCAGCAGGGTAATTGCTAGGTGGCATCACTGATGAGTGACGTCACACGCCGGAGACCCGCAGCACCACACTTGGCTGGTTGGAGACCTGGTGAGAGAGCCTTGGACAGCAGTCAGGTCCGGATCACTATCTGGTAAGTACAGGGTGATACATAGCTAGGGTCATATGATTTATGGAATCAGAAATGAGAGAGGGTAAATTGAGTTACTGTTGGGAGGTAAGAACATTTTACCATCAAAAGTGGGCCGTAGGTATTCAAAGGTTGACTACCCCTGCATTCACATGTAATTATGCTCATATGCATTCTACCATTTTGGTTTCTGACGGTAAGAGACTTGAATTCAGAGGAAGCTTCTATCTGAACAATGAGAATGTAGGATACAGGAGAACCCACCAGAGCTTGAATTGAAATGAAAATCCTGTAAAATAAAAGGAAGGGGAATTACTTTATGCTTTCGAATGGGATAGGTAGCAATTTAAATTAAAAAACAAGAACCCATTGAGCAAGCCTATTTACTGAAGTGGAAAGAAATCGCCAAATTAAAATAACCCACCATAGAATTACATAGGAAGCAGACAGAGCTTACCACACTAGTGAGAAATCTCTTCCCGTAGTAGATAAAGCTCTTAAGTAACATTAACTGTAGATGTCGTAGTGAACTAAATTGCTTATACAATGTAGAAAGTTATCGATTCGGTTTCTATTTTATTCAAATAACTAAAAGTTTTTTCATGGGATACAAGCTAGTATGGCCATAGCACATATTAAGGCAGACAGAAGGTGACATTGTACAACTGGATGAGAAGAGTATTAAATTTAAGCAACGCCTACACACTGTACTGCTCAGTTCACTGGAGACCTCGACCTACTGCCAAACAGGCTCCAATAATAACTTGTTTAACAAGCTTTCATTTGAAGAACCCCAACCCACTTCATATAGCAATGCTGTCCACTACTTTATAAACAATGTCCATGTCTCATTTCTGGCGCTCCAAATTGTGTCCACAACCTTTGCCCAGAATGTAGACGAGTTTTATAAAAGACAAGCAGTGAGATAACAACCTCTCATGTCAACCAGCCAAACACAGAGCCTGGACGAGGTCGATTCTTCTAGGGACATCTAGCCTTTCTAAGTCTCGAAGAGATTTGTTTATCTGAAGGGCAGTTATCTCTAAGCCTCCCAAGTCAAAATAAGGGATGGGAATCAAAAGAATTTATCTGGGAGGCTTCCACCAATATAACCATTCAGCAAGCTCCAGACATTTACACCTTGATAAGTTCATCAGAGGGAGCTATCATCTTTATGATCCATATTTTAAAGATTTGATTAAGATTAGATATTTTGTTACCTTTATGGCCTGTCAACTTTATAGGCTTTAGCCAGAAGTCAGATCATTTGGAGAACTGTTCAATTTATGACACAAACTCTCTAGGCCATGACCAGAATGAAGAAGTCCATAGCACGACAGATATTTATCCAACTCAGAAGAAAGTAAGTGGAAACAGAAAAGATTTCAGTGGAAATGTACGGTTTAAAAATAAGTTGCTTCTATATGAAAGAGCCTGCTAAAAGAGTTAACCAGGTTATAGCCTAAGTTTTATAATGTATAAGTGGCACCAATAAAGAAATTTAATTAATTCAAATAATTAAATGGTAGCCCCCCATTTTCTTAACCATAGAGAGTGTTAAGTAAAGTATATAAAATACATAACTTTTATACATAATTTTTATCCTCTAAATGTTCACTTTCATATACAGGTATACTTAGGTAGTGGAAAGACGTACTTCCTTCTGCCAGAGATTAGCGCAGAGCAAAATTTCACCATCGCAACACCGTTTTCCAGCAGAAAGACAGACTGAATACAACCTGGATGCATCCTCGGTCCCAGCACTGGAATCTTATAGACTATATTCTGGTGTGCCACAAGGCCTTCAAGATGTCCTACTCATCTGAGTGGTGCCCTACACAGAATGTATTACGGACCACCGCCCGAGGCTGCCAAACTCTTTGGTCTAGAAGTCAGTTTGAAGAAGACGGAATTTTCCACCAGACCATACCTCAGGAAGTGTCCTTCCTGCATCACTATTGGTGAGTCTGAGCTGAGAAGAGTCCATCAGTTCACCTACCTGGGTTGCATCATCTCCTCAGGTGCTATGATTGACATGGAAATTGACAACAGACTGGCAAAGGCAAATAGTGCATTTTGCAGGTTATATAAAAGGCTTTGGAACAACAAGCATCCGAATAAATGCACCAAGGCCAATGTGTAAAGAGCTGTTGTGTTGACCACCCTACTGTACGGCTCTGAGTTGTGGGTTACCTACCACCATCACCTACAACATTTTGAGCGCTTTCATCAATGCTGCCTCCACACCATCCTCAATATCCACTGGAATGACCACGTCACCAACACAGAAGTCCTAGAACAGGCAGGAGTCACCGACATTTAGGCCATGCTGTTGAACACACAGTTGCGCTGGGCAGGACACATCTCTAGAAATGGAGGGTGATCGGCGTGATTGGGGTATATGATGAGCTCACCAAACGTGACAGAGGAGGACCGAGGAAGAGGTACAAGGACTGGCTGAAACAGTCCAGTGATGCCTTGTCACATTGACCATCGTCGATGGACAGCTTTAGTTTCAGACCGCAAGGCCTGGAGAAGTACCATTCACCAGGTTGTCTCCTCCTCCGAGAGCACATGCAGGGCAAGTCTTGAGGACAAGAGGAGACAGAGAAAAAATCATCCCACTGTAGCACTCAAACTAGTGTAAGCCTTCCCATGCAACCACTGCGGTCATGTCTGCCTGTCTCACATTGGCCTCCACAGCCACCAGAGAGCCAGCAGATATGGAAAACATCCCTTTTAAATCTTCGTTCGTGAAGCCAAGCCAAACTTAATTAGGCAATATTTCAGAGGATCTTGGTTAGGGACTTTCTTTCTCCAGTAAATACACTATGACAGATAAGTCAATAGAAGACTTGGTCTCCATTCTTCTTTACATCCACTGCCTTGCTTTATTTATAACTCCTGAGGTTTCCAAATTCTCTAATAATCTATTAGTTAAATGGGCTTCTTTCTACTAGTATTATTCACTACTTACTTATTTCTGAATGACTTTACATTACAATATAGGTGTATTCCGAACCTTGACCAAATTTTCAAAAATTCATTCAGACATTGGTGAATTTTGTGAGAAATAATTGATTATCCCTGCACTATGACAATTTGTGTACTCACTTTATTGCAGGTTTAAATATTAATTGTAATTGTAAAGTCATAGCTGTTCATTAATATTATAGTAACATAATATATCCACCGGAAATGGTTTTAATATGCAATGTTGGTTGCAGTAGTGAGGACTAGAATATAGGTAAAATTCAATTTATTTCACGTTCAGACTATAATAAAAATTTCACGAAAAATATAATTTTTCCTTTACTATTCCAGCCAAATTCTAATAAATTCATCATCATCTCAACATGAAATGTTTTGCCGACATCTAGAAAGGTGCCAAGCTATAAAAAGTAATGGTGAGACAACGATACCATCAATTACATGGCAGGTAAGCCTTGAAACTGTGCTTGTAGATCCCGTCTAAGAAAAGCCTATAATGTGCCAAAAGTATGACTGTATCTGAAACTGAATATCAAGGAGCCAGATGGAGCTCGCAGTGTTGTCTGTTCATAGCTAATTATGTTTTGTACTGAAGCCCAAGGATAGACTTACGAAAGAAATATCATTAATAAATGCCTGAGTGTAGCAGAGATGGAGATCGGTGGTTCCCATCTCTAGTACTCAATGCATACATTATATTATATCGGGCTTATATTCAACTTTAAAATCTTAGCTATTTACTGTCATTACATGGATTCCTGTGGCTCCGATCCTCTTTCAAGTGCCACCAGCCAACATCCCCTTGTTGGACCTTAAGGTCTTCCTGATGCTCAGACAGAACACCAGGAGGTCATTGGAGGCCGTGGAAGAGGATTTTCCATAAAATAATAAAGAGGGTCTCTGATCCAGAAAATACATTATATTTTCCAACAGAGTATATCACTTTTATTCAGGATTTGGGCTCAGCATTTATAGGGGTTGAAACAATAGAAAGTGAAATAGCATTAAATTAACAAACATTGTGCAACTTGCCTAAGGTGTGAGCGACTAGTCAGAAATGGGCCTACATTGAATGGTAGGGGTTTTGTTTAGTGGTGAAACAATCAGCAGGCAGGTACCAACATGGTTTGAACTACCCATCCTTTGGAAGGGCTGGCCTATTCTAGAAGGGCACTCCTCCCATTGGCTCTTAGGACTGACAGACTGACCAAACAGGAACTGACAAAGCCAGGTCATTTATTTACCCTTACAATAAAGGCTTCTGAGCCATAGTCCTACAATGGGGAAGGAGGGCTCCAAGCTAATGAGATTACCTTGGATGGCTGAAGAGACCAATGTAGAATTAGAGAACTGTCTACTTGGCGAGGAATGTGGCAATCTCAGAGAACAAGGATCCTAGCTCTTTTAGGATTTTGTGAACAAGTTCCTGAAGGAGTCGATCCCTCAACATGCCTTGGGTGGGACCCGGTTGATCAGGGTTTATCTACTCCAAACAGTGTCTTTGCCTAGTGGCATCTCAAATGTAAATCCAATCTTGGGTCCACCACATAGTAAAGGGATGGGATGGTTGGAGTACTCTTATACTACTGTATATAAGAATGGGAAAGGAAAGCACACCACCATATAATAGTGAAGTAAGTAAGTAATTAAAATTTAAATAAAATCAACACTTAAAATGAAATCAATGTACTTTCATTTTCTCCCCTCAATGTATGAGGTAACCAGTAAACATGGATATAGATTTTCCACACAGCTTGGGTGTCCTCCACAAATGGATGGACAAGAATAAGTTGTTTCGTCTGAAGTACTTTTTAAATATAGAGACGTCAACTGGGTATCTTCAGTGGAATAATCCGATCATAAAAAGAACTGTTATAGCTCTCCTTTTCTTAGTATATTAACATCCTATACCATATAATACACCTTGTAGTTTGGATTCTCCAGCCAAACACAATTCATGCCCTCTTCAGCCACTTCCTCTGGGACAATATGCTAATAACCACAATGAACTCTTTTTAAAATAATTAACCTGAGAAGAACATGGACATTGATGAATGAGTATATTTTATTTGTCCCCACCCATTTCCATCAAAAAGATTCTTATTAATGCGGTAGGGCTTACATTGAATTCTTATTGAGATGATACCTTTCATTTGATCTGAGCTCCAGCAGATACAATTGTGATGGTAACATCTGGTTTTTACTTTTGTTATCTTCACACTCAGAAAAATTCCTGGTGGGAAGGCTAGGTAGTGGGCAACAACAACAATGAACCCATCAACCAATAACAAACGATAACAACCAACTGAGAACATAGCTGCCATCCTGACTTCCTACAAGACTGCTAACCAAAGTATGAAGGATTTTGCCTTTTGGACAAGTCACTGATTCTCTATAACTCATTACATAGTTCTGTGTCAAGAAATCAATCAATGTTCCTTTTGAAATGTAATGAAATCAAATTAGATTCCTTTTTGCCAGTGACTCAAGGTATGACATACATGGCTGGACTCATCGATACTGAATCATTTCATGCTGACCACTGGCCGTGTGGGAAATGTTTAACAGCAAGATGAGATATTTTTACTATTTATAAAGTTGCCATTTTGTATTGATTTTACTGTAAAGGGCTGTAATGTTACACTCATGCTACAATACTCACAAAGCAATTAGTAACCAATTAGCGGCCTTTGTAGTAAAACTTGCTTTTTGTGTGGGGGGGGGGGGGGCAGTAATACAGTTGAGTGTAACAATACTTCTGAACGATAAGCTTAAAGGGACATTCACCCTAAAAACAAGTTTGTTTCTTCTTGAAGAGCATTAAAAACTGGTTATATATTGTACTAGATGTAGATATATAATTAATTCCTGATATATTCAGCATTGTTTGTGCTTCATTATGAAGCTAATCTAAATGCATAAAAATATTGTGGGCAGGCTGTTTGTTTTACTGACTAGAGCAGTGATGGCGAACCTTTTTGAGCCCGAGTGCCCAAACCGCAATACATGCCAACTTTTTTTTCCTCTAAGTGCCAACACAGCACTTTTTATTCCTACCATAAAATCAAATTATTTTTATTTATCCCCCCTCCCTTCTTCTTACCTTTGGTGAAGGAGGGGGGGACACAGTCGGTGGTGGTTAGTAGCTCTAGCTATGCCTCGGTTCGCCTTGCCTTTCCTCAGTCCTCCCGCGCAATGCTGTGGGGAGCGTGCCCGGATTACAAAACTCTCTGTGTAAAACTTTATTCCCATCTCTGAGGTACAAACACATTGTTTTGCAGATACAGCTCTTGGCCACTGGCGGGAATACAGAAATATTCTGTGAATTATGGAAATGACGTCAAGTTAAACAACTTTATTTTTTAATATGAAAAAGACCAGCACTGAGCCAGATTTGCATACAAAGAAAACTAAGCCGCAAACTCTAAGCATCTCTCCCCCCTTGGATCATACACCCTTCTCTCTCCCCTCCCCTTGTCTCTCCCCTTCCTCCTTGTCTCCCACCACCCCTGTATCTCCTCTTCTCCCTTGTCTCTTCTCTCCATCCTTCTCTCTCTCCCACCCTTATTTCTCCTCTCTTGTACCGCTCACAATTGTCTCTGTTTTCTCCCTTGCCTCTACCCCCCCTTGTCTCTTTCCTTCCCTGTGTCTCTCCCCCCTCCTTTCTTTCCATTCTCTACCTCTCCCTTTTTCCTCTCCCCTTTCTCTCACTCCTCCCTTCTCTCACTCTCCCTTCTCTACCTTTCCCTTTTGCATCTCCCTCTTCCTTTCTCTCTCCTCTCCCTTCCTCTCATGTGCCTCTACCTTCTCTCCCATCTCACTCTCTTACTTCTCCCTTTCCCTTCTGCCTCTCCCTATTTTCTTTCTCTCCATCCTCCCTTCTCTCTGCTCTCCTTTCTTCCTCCCTCTTCTTTCCCTCTCTCTCCGCTTATCTCTCCCCCACCCTTGTATCTCCCTCACTCTTGTCTCTACCCCCACCCTTGTCTCTCCTTGTACTTCACTATTGTCTCTCCCACCATTCACTCTCTCTCCCCCTTGTCTCTCCCCTCCCCATTGTCTCCCCCCTTGTCTCTCCCCTTCCCCTTGTGTCTCCCATTACACTTGTCTCTCCCCCTGGTCTCTCCCACCCTGCTCTCTCTACCCCCTTGTTTCACCCAACCTTGTCTCTCCCATTCTCCCTTGTCTCCCACACCCTTCTATCTCTCCCCCACACTTCTCTTTCCCATTCTCCACTGTCTTCCCCTTCTCTCTCCCCTTCTCCCTTGTCTCCCCCACCCTTCTCTTTCCCCTCTTGTCTCTCCACTTCCCCTTGTCTCCCCCTTCTCCATTGTCTCTCCCCTTCTCCCTTATCTGTCCAACTCCCCATTGGCTCCCTACACCATTGTCTCTCCCTCCACTCTTGTCTCTCCCCTTCTCCCTCCCCCTTGTCTAAACCCTCTTCTCTCTCCCCCTCTCCCTTGTCTCTCCCCTACCGCTTGTCTCTCCCCTGCTCCATATCTCTTACCTTCCCCTTGCCTCTCCCCCCACCCTTGTCTCTCCCCTTCTCCTTTGTCTCCCTGCCGCGCGTGCGTTGCGGATCTCGAGGAGAGCGCGTGCACGGAGGCAGCACGCGGACACTGTCAACGTCTGTTCGCCTGTGCCTCGAGCGCACGCTAGCACAGCCCTCCATTTTTTCAGTGACGGGAGAGCGCTCAGGCGCCGTGCTCGCTCACGATGAGCAGGCCCAGCATGCTGCGGTGACCACAGAAGGGGCACGCGTGCCATAGGTTCGCCACCACTGGACTAGAGCTTCGAAGCAGCGATTATGGACCCTTATGGTAATAAAGACTAACCTGAAGAATAAGAAGGCTGAAGAATGAGAACTAGGGCATCATGGATCGTCATTGGCGGGTCTTCAAAGGGAGATTAAATTGAATTTCCCATGAGCCATATAATAGAGATCTAAGACTTCTAGTATTAAAAAGTGAAAGTTTGATTTATGACTGTTAATCTGTCCCATTACTTTTGGTCCCTTAAAAAGTGGGAGGCACATATACAAACTGTTGTAATTCCTACACCGTTCACCTGATTTGGATGTAAATACCCTCAAATTAAAGCTGAAAGTCTGCAGGTAAAGCACATCTTGTTCGTTTCATTTCAAATCCATTGTGGTGGTGTATAGAGCCAAAAAGATTAGTATTGTGTCGATGTCCCAAAATTTATGGACCTGACTGTATATATATATATATATATATATATATATATATATATATATATAAACTAAGTCAGAGGTGCTCATCAGAGAACAAACCAACCTTAATAGGTTAGTTCTATGGCCATGATAAGCCACTCTGAGAGCAAGCTCTTTTAGTTCACTTGTGCCCTTCACAGGGAGAAATATCCGGTAATATATCAGTCTGGTCCCACTCAAAAGTGTGACCCAGCCCCGAAATACCAGGCAATTCTACCCTCAACAGGAGAAACAGCAAACTCCAGACGCGTTTCGGCCTTTATGGGCCTCATCAGTGAGGTGCAGCTGAACTCCCTAAGGCACAGTGAGCAAGGGGTCCACGTCTGGAGTCCCCTATTACCCTTAGGGAGACTAAACCCTAAGGGTAATTTGCATAAACAGAAAAACTAAGTCAGAGGTGCTTATCAGGAAGAGTTTGTTTATATATATATATATATATATATATATATATATATATATATATATATACTGATAAAAACTTAATAAAGAGAAGTATATTCTCGAAAGCTTGTCAGAATAAATTAATATGTTTGTCCAATAAAAAAGGTATCACTATATACTGCAATATTCAACTCGATTACTGGACAATCACGGCTACCTCCCTCTTCATATATATATATATATAGTAAATATATAAATAGTAAATACATAGTACATTTGTGTTCACATTTAAACATCCAAAATAAGTTAAAAACGTATTTCCTGCTCAGAAATGCAAGAAATACAGATATTTCACTGCATTCTGGGAACCTGGGCAGGGACATGCAAATGTGCACACAAAGGCTTTGCTCTTGTAAACAATACTATTTAAAACATGGCTTCCTTTAAGTATATGCCTGCTGTATTACACAGCTTTAAGCAATGCCCAGGATGGCTTATGCACAAGCCAGGAAACCTACTCAGGTACAGCTGTTTCACAGTTACTGACTCTCATTAGTGTGGGGCCGTTTCCTGGCCTGTGTAGATTTTGTGGGGAGGTAGTCTACCACAACAATTATTTATTTTATGGTGGGAAAAAGAGCGATAGAAGCCTCCACCGTACAGTAGTACAGTAAATAAATAGTACATCTGTGTTCACCTTTGAGTGTCTAAAACAAGTTAAATAACATATTTCCTGCTCAGATTTCCAAGAAATACAGTTATTGCACTGCATTCTGGGAACCTGGGCATAAAGATCTCTCTCCCTATATATATATATATATATATATATATATATATATATAGATAGATAGATAGATAGATACAACCCCCCCACTTGATTTTTTTTCAATGCCTATGCTTGGTTGGTATGGAGCAACTTTATTCCATTGATCAGTAGATTTTTCAGTTTGTTTCCTGATAAACCACCATGAAAATGTGCCTTGAAAAGTCTAGGCTGAAGGGAAAATGATTAGTATTACTGATAAGGTAAATATTCCAAGTTCTTTCTTGGAAACACATAATGGTGACTCACATGCACTCATTGTTAGGGGAATAGTACTAATTAATCCACCCACAAGAGGAACTGATTGCCTGTAAGTACGAGAGAGACAATCCGAGGCCTAATACTTACAGGGTGTAATTGTTATCATAATAGTTACAAACAGGTTACCTTGCTGCCTCTGAGGATATAACAATATATTCACTCCATTTTAAAAACACTTTTCAGAGTTTTGTTTTAAAAGAAAGAAAAGATCACTCAGAGTCTCAAGCAGGCCAGGAGATGTCTTTATTCCAATGGTATTTCCACTATTGCTAAGGATTCTGGGTAGTCACATGCAAATAAAGTCAAAACTTCCAAGCTTTTTGGCTTTGGCTTCTCTTGCACTGCAAGACTCATGTTACCAATGGCTGCTGACCCCCATCCCACCTCTCTCTTAGATAAGGTACAGAGCTTCCAAAAACCGCAGTCATTTCATTTGCATGCGTCCCCCAGTAGTACATACGGGACTTCGGTAATCCCATATTTGGCATGTAAAGGCTAACAATTGAATGCAACATCATTTATTGCGAGTGACTTATCTCAAAGCCTTATTATGCATCCTGGGCAGATGGTGACATCTCTGAGCAATCTAGTTATTCTTTGCATCTGACTTTAGTAGTGCATCCCCTTCTGGATCGATACCTTCTCATGGGGAAGGGGCTTGTGTACTTAAATCAAGCTGTGAGCTAAGACAAATCATGAGAAGGAACTGGCAACGCATTCCAGTATCTGTGCCAAGAAAACCTTATGGATAAGCACAACAAGACACAATATGTACCTGGTGTACTGGGGTCCAAAGGGTCACGGAAAGAGGGACATGAGTGAACGACTGAACAACAACAGCATGGTAGAATGCGTTAGTAATGCAGAATGTGACATCCCAGAGTGAAAGAAACATGGATTGCATAGCGAAGATCTCAGAGGCTTAGCACATTGGCGTCCCTCATACAAGCACGGTTCTCTCAACCTGAGTATAAGATTGAAGTCTATTTTTGATTACCTGATTATGGCTCCCAGTTTGTCCTATTTTGTCCAGGTTCTGCACTAGTCTTGGAGCTGGCTTATGACCCTGACTTTGATTATTACTGTCTTGACCTTCTAGCCACAACCTCGACTATGCTTCTCTCTGCATCCTGCCCAAGACCTTGGAACTATCTACAACTTCTCTAAAGCCAACCAGGCCTAGGCCCTGATAGAAGGAATAGTCCTGCTATTGTGCCTAAGTCCTGAGGGTCCTTTCTACTGACGAGTAAAAAACAAAGTAAAAATAATATAAATAGCAGTATAGTGTTCAACTTCTTACCTAGCACTTCAATATCATTATATATTCAGGGCCTCATTCAATTGCAGTTTGGCCAATTGAATAGGGCTCTAAATAAGCACATAGCATATTTTTTTTAAAGAAGTTTTTAGTTAGTGAACATCTATCCAAAAGCAAGGTCTTCACTAACTAAAAACTTCTGTAAAAAATATATGCTATGTGCTTATTTAGAGCCCTATTCAATTGGCCAAATCGCAATTGAATGAGGCCCTCAGAGTGTATGGTTTCTATTAAGGCATTACTATAAAATAATACTATACAATCTATCTATTCAGATGGTGACTGCAGCCATGAAATAAACAAAAGAACATTTGTTTCTAGGGAGGAAAGCTATGGCAAGTCTGCTATACAGGGGTTAAGTACCACAAAAATACATTATTAAATATTGCAAAAAAAATGGAGAGCCCTGTCTCTGGGCCTCATTCAATTGCAACTTGGCCAATTGAATAGGTCTCTAAATAAGCACATAGCATATATTTTTTTAAATAAGTTTTTAGTCAGTGAAAACCTTGCTTTTGGATAGATGTTTACTAACTAAAAACTTCTTTAAAAAAATATGTAATGTGCTTATTTGGATCCCTATTCAATTGTCCAAATTGTATTTGAATGAGGGTCATAGAGTTTAAAATCTTACATTTAAAGTGCTTTTTCCAAAGCACCTTACAAGACTTCATATACTGACAAATAAAACCTTATTTTATGATCACAAGAGTAAACCTTTAGTTCTTAGTGCATTGATGCTAGACATTATCTAAGTTACAATGTTGTTATTATTATTATTATTATTATTATTAATAATAATAATAATAATAACAAGAAGAAGAAAATAACAAATCATCCACAACAATAATTATCAAGACTTCTTTATGCTAATAAAAGCTAAGACTCTCTGACAGTAGAAGAAAGTGTTGAATCTGTGTCCCCATCAATCTGGAGTGTGTTGCACACAGCGCCGCTCCGGAGCCGGGTGTTGGCGCAGCACCAACGTGAAGACGACACAAATATCCTCGCTCTTGATACTCCTCACTTGCACGCATTCCTCTAATTAGTATTTTTAATTAGAGTTTCACTGCTTTTTTAGTGCTTTGAAGAGCTGCTAACGTGCTTGCCAAGATGGAATGAGAGCAAGTACTGGAAGGGTAAATGAATGTTTTAATGATTGTTTAAGCTTGAATTGGTTTAACCTCTTGTCCTCTACCCTACGGCAATTGTGTGACATACATTGTATTTATACAGTGTGTAACTGAATATAATGGGGACGTGTCCCAGCGTATTATAATCTATTATCATTTAAAATGTTATGTATTATGTACACACCAGTATCGCTGGTAGCGCCTACATCTGCTCTCTATGACCCAGACAGGTCCTGCGCCAACCGCTACCCAACATACCAGTAATCAGTGGAAGAAGCTTGTCTGTGTGATCTATCTATCTATCTATCTATCTATCTATCTATCTATCTATCTATCTATCTATCTATCTATCTATCTATCAGTCTGTCTGTCTTTCTATCAATCTTTCTATCTATCTATCTATCTATCTATCTATCTATCTATCTATCTATCTATCTATCTATTTATCTACGTGTCTATCGATCTATCTATCTATCTATTTATCTACGTGTCTATCGATCTATCTATCTATCTATCTATTTATCTACGTGTCTATCGATCTATCTATCTATCTATCTATCTATCTATCTATCTATCCATACAGTTGTAGAAACAAGAATCACTCACCAATATTATAAATATAGATAAAATGCAGTGGCGGCTGGTGAACTTTCAAGTTGGAGGGGCGCCAGGGCGAAACATAGCCCCTCCCCTTTTAAACCACACCCATTTTTATAACCCCTCCCCTGACGTCATAATGACCTTTATAAGCCCCGCCCAATGACCTTATACTTGTAAAGCCCATTGAAATACATGATCAGCAATGCAGCAATGTCAAGAAGTAAAGTAACAATGTGTTAAATTCATTGGTATACAATATAGATTGAAAAAACTCATGTGACAAGACTACAGCAATATCATAATTGCACCTATACGTATTAACAGAAAAATTAAAGCAGTGACACTTACCATTAGTCGGCTCTTCTTCTCAGGGTATTCACGTTCAGTAAGTTGACCAACGAGTACAAACAAATCTGCTGCCACATAGGGTTTGCACCTGGGGTTGAAAGAAAACAAGCAAATCAATCAGACCATTCAAGAACAAAACCATACCTTAAAAACCTTAAAAGACCAAGTGGAACCTTATAGGCCCCAAACATACCTTAGAAGACCAAGTGTGACCATATAGGCCCCAAACATACCTTAGAAGACCAAGTGTGACCATATAGGCCCAAAACGCACCTTAAAAATATTAAAAGACCAAGTGTGACCATATAGGCCCCAACTGCACCTTAAAAACATTAAATAACCAAGTGTGACCATATAGGCCCCAACCGCACCTTAAAAACATGAAATAACCAAGTGTGACCATATAGGACCCAACCGAACCTTAAAAACCTTAAAAGACCAAGTGTGACCATATAGGCCCCAACCGCACCTTAAAAACCTTAAAAGACCAAGTGTGACCATATAGGCCCCAACTGCACTTTAAAAACATTAAAAGACCAAGTGTGACCATAAAGGCCCCAACCGCACCTTAAAAACCTTAAAAGACCAAGTGTGACCATATAGGCCCCAACCGCACCTTAAAAACATTAAATAACCAAGTATGACCATATAGGCCCCAACCGCACCTTAAAAACATTAAAAGACCAAGTGTGACCATATAGGCCCCAACCGCACCTTAAAAACATTAAATAACCAAGTGTGACCATTTAGGCCCCATCCGAACCTTAAAAACCTTAAAAGACCAAGTGTGACCATATAGGCCCCAACCGCACCTTAAAAACATTAAATAACCAAGTGTGACCATTTAGGCCCCAACCGAACCTTAAAAACCTTAAAAGACCAAGTGTGACCATATAGGCCCCAACCGCACCTTAAAAACATTAAATAACCAAGTGTGACCATATAGGCCCCAACCGAACATTAAAAGACCAAGTGTGACCATATAGGCCCCAACCGCACCTTAAAAACATTAAATAACCAATCAAAACCATATAGGCCCAAACTGTACATTAAAAAAAATGAAATAAAAATACAAAAATATCTATATATATATATATATTGATTATATATATATATATATATATATATATATATATATATATATATATATATATATAATTAATTATATAGATATAATTATATATATATATCAATATATATATATATATATATCAATCAATATATAAATCAATCAATATATATATATATATATATATATATATATACTAGCGACTTGCCCGTCAAAAATGACGGCAATAAAAACTGAAGCCTGGCAATGCTGTTTGCCACACAATATAAGCCTCTCCCCC
Organism: Discoglossus pictus; assembly: GCA_027410445.1. Taxonomy (NCBI): domain Eukaryota; kingdom Metazoa; phylum Chordata; class Amphibia; order Anura; family Alytidae; genus Discoglossus; species Discoglossus pictus. The sequence continues at coordinate 13,793,924 of CM050164.1, read as the reverse complement.
TCTACTTTACTGGCCTTGTGATGAGCGCCTTTGGCGCTCATCACAGGCCTTGCAATGAGCCCCTTTGGAGCTCATTGCGAGTCTCTCCCTCTGTCTACTTCCTCCCTCGTGTCTTATTTCCCCCCTCCTCTCCCTCCCTTGTGTCTCCTTCCGCCTCGTCTACCTCCCTTGTATCTCCTGCCCCCCTGTGTTTTTACCTCCCTCTCCCTCCCGTGTCTCTAAACCCCTCCCCTGTGTCTCTTTCCCCCTTCTCCCTCCCATGCATCTCTTCCCCCCCCCCTGTGTCTCCCCCAACCCTCCCCTGTGTCTGTTCCCCCCTGGCCTGTGTCTCTTTCCCCCTCCCCCTGTGTCTGTTCCGGCCTTCCTCGTGTCTCCATTTCCCTCCCTTGTGTATCTTCCCCCCTGCACTCTCTCCCCTGTGTCTCTTCCCCCTCCTCTCACTCCCCTGTGTCTCTTCCCCCTACTCTTTCTGTGCCTCTTCCTCCCTGTCTCTTCCCCCTCACCCTCTGTGTCTCTCCCCACTCTGTGTCTTCCACCCCTCTCCCTCTGTGCCTCTTCCCCCGCCTCTCTCTGTGTGTCTCGCCAATGTGTCTCTTCACCCCTTCCTCTGTTCCCCCCCCCTCTGTGCCTCTTTCCCCCCTCTCTCTGTACCTCTTCCCCCCTTTCCCTCTGTGTCTCTTCCTCCCTCACCCTCTGTATCTCTCCCCCCCTGTGTCTCTTCCCCCTCTCCTTCTGTGCCTCTTCCCCCCTCTCCCTCTGTGCCTGTTCCCCCCTGGCCTGTGTCTCTTTCCCCCTTCCCCCTGTGTCTGTTCCCCTCTTCCCCCCCCATTTCCCTCCCATGTGTATCTTCCCCCTGTTCTCCCTCCCGTGTGTCTTTTCCCCCTCCTCTACCTCCCCTGTGTCTCTTTCCCACCTATCCCTCTGTGTCTCTCCCCCTCCCTCTGTGCCTCTTCCCCACTCTCCCTCTGTGCCTCTCCCCCCCCTCTTCCCCACTCTCCCTCTTCCCCACTCTCCCTCTGTGCCTCTTCCCCACTCTCCCTCTGTGCCTCTCCCCCCCCCTCTTCCCCACTCTCCCTCTTCCCCACTCTCCCTCTGTGCCTCTTCCCCACTCTCCCTCTGTGCCTCCCCCCCCCCCTCTTCCCCACTCTCCCATCTGCTCGTGGCTCGGGCTGCTCTGCGCGCATGCGTGGCTCGCGCCGTGCTGCGCGCACGCGCGACTTGTGCCGTGCTCTGCGCATGCGCGACTCGGCTTGCGCAGCACTCTGCGCATGCGCGGCTTGCGCCGCGCTGCGTGCATGCGCGGCTTGTGCCGCGCTCTGCGCATGCGCGGCTCGCGCCGCGCTCTGGGCAAGCGCGGCTACTCCTGCGCAATGCGCAGTTTATCATTGTCAAACTCCGATTCGTCTCAAGCGTGACGACGAATCACAGTTAGACAATTATAATATGTGATATACACACACACATAAAGCAATATACATAAAACAAAAAAATATATTAATTGATATTTATTAATTGAATAATTGATGTACTTTATTAATTATTTGATTATTGCTCATGTATTTGTATTAGACATTATTTATTATACATATTACAGTGCTATTTATTTGCTATACATGTTACAGGATATTATCCTGGAACATGTATATCACATAAATAGCCCTGTAATATATATAATACATACAGGGTCACACAAGTTCACACTAACCTTTTTTGCCCTTACAGGCTTCCATACCTGCTTTGCTAATTTTTTAAAGACTCTGATTGGTTGAAATCAATGTCAATCAAAAAATTTCAGCCAATCAGAGTCCTTCAAAAATAGTATAAAAGGCAAAACGTGGGAAAAAATCAATTAGTCGTAGGGGGAGCTCCTTGTAGGAGGAGCTCCGTTAGATTGTTGTGGGTTTTTTTTTTAGAGCGGCGTTTTTTTTTAGGTTGAGGCCTCTTGCAATGGGCCGGAATGGATGGACAATGGCTTCAATCAAGATGAGGAGACAAGGGCTTCTATCAAGATGGAAGGACATGGGCTTTAATCAAAATTGATTGGAATGCCCGACTATCCAGGGCAGAAGGCCACCGCTGGAGGGGTCAATTTGACAGGTAAGTATGTGCTGTTGTTTACTTTATTATTGTTTTTTTTTTTTTTTCCCTTCCCTTCTTTTTATTTTATCTTTAAAAGTGACAGGCAATTTATTATTTTTATTTTAACTACAATGTTAAAGATACATTGCCTGTTACTTCTAAAAATGGAATAAAAATATGGGGGGGGGTTGTGTTTTGTGTTTAACTGTAGTGTTAACATAGGCAGGTAGGTTGGTAGTTAGGTCAGGGTGGGGTCAGGTGTGGTCACTGGGTCAGGGGGGTAGGTAGGTAGGTGGGTTGGTAGTTGGGTCAGGGTGGGGTCAGGTGTGGTCACTGGGTCAGGGGGGTAGGTGGGTTGGTAGTTGGGTCAGGGTGGGGTCAGGTGTGGTCACTGGGTCAGGGGGGTAGGTGGGTTGGTAGTTGGGTCAGGGTGGGGTCAGGTGTGGTCACTGGGTCAGAGGGGTGGGTAGGTGGGTTGGTAGTTAGGTAGGTTGAGGTGGGGGTTGTCCAGGCCCTGATGTGCCTACAGGGGGGGGTGATCGGGGGTTGGCATAGGCCCCATGGGGGTGGCACAGGCCCCATGGGGGTGATCGGGGGAAATCGGGCGGTGGCGTAGGCCCCATGGAGGTGATCGGGGTGATCGGGGGTGGCACAGGCCCCATGGGGGTGATCCGATCACCCCCATGGGGCCTGTGCCACCTCCCGATTACCCCGATCACCGTGATCGGGGTAATCAGGCGGTGGCATAGGCCACATGGGGGTGATCGGGGTGATCATGGTGTGGCACAGGCCCCATGGGGGTGATCGGGGGTGGCACAGGTCTTTTGGGCCTACTGGCACTGCGGGGGTGATTGGGGGTTGCCCAGGCATTGCAGGCCTAGGTAGGTAAGTTGGTGGGTGGGTGGGTGTCAGGCAGTCATAGTGGGGTAACTGGGGGACCCTTCCTTTTATTAGGGGGGCTAGGGGTTTGGCCAGGGCAGTTAGGACTTACTGTTAGGTTGGGTCAGTCTGAGTGAGTAGTTTCAGCCAGGGAGGTCTCAGTCAGTCTCAGCGGGAGCAGGAAACGAAAAGAGGGATGGGACCTGGCTTATGGTGGTTTTATTAACAGGGGCTGTCAATCAAAAAGTAAACTCGAGGCTCTATTAGCTGGCGGGTGCTCGGAGATAATGGTCTGGGTGGGTTTAGGTGGTTCTCCTAACAACTGTACAGCCTTCCATCATTGATTGGTCAATGATGGAAGACTGTCAGTCATTGAAATGGATACATTATCACTGCCCATGCATAGCGTCATTGTGCTTGGTGGGCGGAATGCATTAACGGTCAGGATTAATTCATAGAGTCAAGGTTACTAGTGTAGTGTAATATGATCACACAGAGATGCAGGGAAAGCTACAATGGATACACAGCAGTTAATGTATATACACACAAGGGCAAGGGGTTATCTTAAAGTGATAGTGTCCCAGGGAATAGTTTGCTTCATTTATTACTGTAATAACACTTGAATGCTGATGTACACATTATATGTAATTGTTTATTGTTTATTACTAATAAATGATTGTTTTTTTTTATTGCAGGGTCACGAAAATATTTGGGGGGGGGGGCGCTTGCCCCGACGCCCCTATGGACGGGCCGCCACTGATAAAATGTCTTAATTTGTAACCTTATAGTAAATGCACCTTTTGTCCCCCCTCATTTCATTTCCCCATTATCCCTCCTGCCTTGCCCCTTCCTCATTAACTTTTCTAATTTGGATTCCTCCTAATTTCGCAAACCTCCAAACACTTTTTATTACATCTGTCCCTATTTACCAAATTTAAATATCTCTCCCTTCTCATTCCTACTCTCTCTCTTTACACCTCTAATCTAATACTCATCCTTGTTTCTTCTCTCAAATCATCTCCCCATCATTACCGGTCAAAATATATACTCACCTTTACCCGTCTCATTTAATTCCCCATTATAACATCTTATTATATGCACTGTCAAGGAGAACTGGCTTACTTGGCTTCCATGTAAGTAAATAGTGTTTATTTTGTTTTAGTATACTGACTCTTTATATTTCTACTGATTCTGTGAATAAAACAAACATAGCATTTAATAAAGTCTATGAAATATGTACTTATTGCATCGAGTTTGAATGATTTGGGTTATAAGAAACGCTCGAGTGAAGGTTGTTTCTCACTCAATAATTAAAATAAAATAAATTAGATACCGACTTTTCGAAAACAAATTAAAAACATAAGTATGTTACTGGAAGTCCTCTGGGATATTCTACAGGCCACTTAAGGAGCCAAATACCTAGTTTAGGGTGACCAGATGTCCCTGTTTTCAGAGTAAGGTCCCGGAAATGTCTTTGGCTGTCAGGATAGACAGACAGGAGTGTCTTTACATAAAAGATCAATAGATAAATAGATTATTTAATTGTTTGAAGAAACTCTAGGTTTCTTGGGGACTCTAGTTAAAAAACACTGCTAGATAATTGGTAAATAGATGGGGAAGAAATGGAGTGACATATTTTATTTTCCTAGGCTCCAAGATCTCTGCAGATGTTGACTGCAGCCATGAAACTTAAAAATGTTTGTTTCTGGGGAAGAAAGTTATGGGAATCTGGATACTCTATTAAAAAGTAAATATATTACATTATCCTTATAGGTGTTGCTCAGTCCTTTAGTCGTGTCTGACACTCGGTGCCCTATGGACCATAGCACGCCAGGAGCATCTGGTGTCTGGTTGTGCCAATCCATAAGGTTTTCATAGCAAATATACTGGAGTGGGTTGACAGTTCCATCTCCAGTGGACCATAATTTGTCTGACCTCTCTGTCTATCTTGGGTGAACCTACATCGTATAGCTCACGGCTTCATCGAGGTAAAACAAGCCCCTTCACCACGAAAAGGTAGAAATCCAGAAGGGCACCCTCATAGTTAGAACTATGGTTTCCCAGGAGTAACACACAGATGTGAGAGCTGGACCATAAAGAAGGCTGAACGCCAGAGTATTGACGCCTTTGAATTGTGGTGTTGGAGAAAACTGCTCAGAGTCACTTGGACAGCAAGAATGTCCAATAAATCAGTACTACAGGGAATGAATACAAATTGTTCACTGGAAGGTTTGATCATGATGCTAAAGCTCACATATTTTGGCCATATCATTAGAAGCCAGGATTCCCTAGAAAAAACTCTGATACTGGGAAAGATTGAAGACACATGTAGAATGTGACGGCAGAGGAAGATTGATAGGTGAGGTAATTGAAGCAAAGAACACTAACCTATTTTCCTAATATACATGTATAAAATCAAAACAACAGAATTTAAACAAGAGTGAACTTCAATTCTAATTTAATCCTAGAGTGATAAAAAGCATAAACCAAGAACAGTTTCGCCTTGTTTATGCAAATTGCAACATTAATGGAAAAGATAAGTCTAAATACATTCCATGAGAACTGGAAAATTAACCTAAGACATGTTTTATACTTGAGTTTTTATCAGGCCCACTTAACGGACCTTAGTACTTCGCGACCAAGGGATAATATCTCATATATAAAATTATTAAAAAAATGCTTACATAGGGGCCAAGCTACCCTGAACATTACATGTCATTATTAAAAAAACATCAGAAAGGTTGAAGGAACACTGTATTAGTATTTTCATAGTTTATGCTCTTCCATTTTCCCATTGTAAATTCAGCGTGGAAGCTCTCTCCCATATTGTACATCACGTAAAACACAATAGGAAACCTGTGCTCCATGAAGCTCTGTGCAGTGATCCCAGCAAATACAAATTTTACAAATCTGTCAGTGCAGGCATGGAATACTGGACTCACCTATACAGGAAAGCTATGGGTTAACTGGTCAGTGCAGTGTAACCTGAGTCAAGGGGAAACCTGTGCTATCAATCACAGCCTTCCCCCATAGAGCCTCACAAAGTGACTGCTGCACTGGGCAATCTGTTAATTACTCACTCAACAGCCAGTGGACAGAATAGACTGTATGTAAACTCAGATTTAAAACTTTACATTTTTTAGCTGTTAATAGTGTAATTATAACAAAAGATTATTTTACCATACAATCTTGAGCTCCTTCACATCACGAAGAACACTTACAGTGAGGTAAATGGCCTTTTAAATCCAGATGGTGAGACACACTCAGTTTCCATTTCAAGCCCATTGGAATACTCAATACTAATACAAACAGCGTATGTGTTTGGTCTTCCATAAGACAATTCATTCTTATACTCAGTGTCCTCACTGGAACTCCAGCCAAGGAAACGATCTGATGTGTAAAGTAGGATTTATATGAGTTACTGTGACCCTTCTACAGTGGCTACACCAGAATACAACCAATTACAAAGATATTTGGAGTACAAAGAGAGCAGATATGGGTTACATTTACTTGATGGGAATATAATTAACTACAGAAACAATGCAATGCTATAGTGATAAATTGCAATTTATTTTTAACGGTTTTGTTCACAATGATTTTTTTTTAGCAGACATCAAATGTTGTTAATTGTCCCATTTTAAATCTAAAATTAGAAATAACTATTGTAAATATATATTTCACAAATGTTTAAGAAGTTAAAGGGATTTAGAAGGTTTTCTGTTTTTAATATTAAATACAGCCTCATTTATCCACTAAACTAAGCCCATATTTGGGTCAGTTAAACTGCATGTTAAAGGGATATGGAAGATTCCCTGATTTTAATATTAAAATAGACTACTTCTTCCATTCATCTCTCTCCCACTAACACATTGCCTTCCTATTCATACAACAACCATTACAAACTCACCAGCAAGCAGGGGCGGCCCGTCCATTGGGGCGTCAGGGCAAACGCCCCCCCAAATATTTTCTTCACCCTGCAATAAAAAAAACACAACAATGTATTAGTATAACCCAAAAACAAATAAATATAAGGTGTACATCATCATTTCAAGTCTAAATAGTATTAAAAATGAAGTAAAGTTAGAAAAGGGACACTGTCACTTTAAAATAACCCTTGCGCTACATTAACTAATGCTGTAAGTGTGTATCTATCGCCCCCTGCCTGCACCCTGTGTGATCAAATTACAATAGTTATACACTGTGTACACTAACCTTTAGACTCTTCTCTCTCTTCAATGAGTCCTGGCCTGGCCTCCTGTCCCTGACCGTTAATGCATGCCGCCCACCATCACAGTGACGATATGCATGGGCGGTCATAAATGTATCAATTAATAAATGACAGTCTTCCATCATTGACCAATCAATGATGGAAGGCTGTCCAGTTACTAAGTGATCAATCTAAACCCACCCAGACCGTTAGCCCTGAGCGCCCGCCAGCAAATAGAGCCTCGAGTTTGATTTTGATTGACTGATACAGTCAATAAAACCACCAGTTCCCTGTCCCTTCCCCCTTTCTGTTTCCTGACCCTGCTCGCGCTGAGACTGAGAGACCTCCCTGGCTGAATCTACTCATCTGCTCTGCCTGCCTAACACAGTAAGTCTACACCTGCCTCTGCCTGGCACCTGCCCTGCCCCTGGCCAAACCAAAACCCCTAGTAGCCCCTAATAAAAGTTAGGGGTGACCAGTTACCCCCAGTCCCCCACTATGCCTGCCTAGCCTGCCAGTGCCACCTACCCAGCCACCCACCAACTACCACCGACGACCCCAGCCATCACCCCCATGTGGCCTGTGCCACCCCCGATCAGGCCTGCCCTATGCTAGCCTAGCTATGCCATCATGCCACCACCGGATTACACCGATCACGGGATCGGGGTAGTCGGGTGGTGAGCGGGGTGGCACAGGCCCACATGGGGGTGATCGGATCACCCCCTTGATGAGGCCTGTGCCACCCCTGATGACCTCCATGTTGCCGCCCTATGCCACCCCCGAGGCCCGATCACCACCGGGCCCCCGGCACCACCCCGATGCGGCCTATGCTACCCCGGGTATTCGGGCAGTGAGCGGGGAGTTGACCAGGCCACATGGGGGTGGATGTTCACCCCCATGAGGCCTGTGCCACCCCTGGTCGTGGCCTATGGGCGACCGATGGGCGCCTGACCGTGACCGACCCCACCCTGGATGAACAAACTACCTACCCCCCCCCCCCCCCCCCTATTTTTATTCCATTTTTAGAAGTAACAGGCATGTATATGTGCCTGTCACTTCTAAAGATAAAATAAAAATAAGGGAAGGGAAAAAAAAATACAGTAAAAAGTAAAAACAATGAAACATTATTACAATTAAACAGTAAGCTAACACATTGTTAGTACAGTTAGTAACACATTTTTATACAAAAATAAACAGCTTTAAACAAACATTAAAAATAAAATAAAATAAACAACAGCACATACTTACCTGTAAAATTGACCCCTCCAGCGTTGGCCTTCTGTCCTCTCTGGATATAGTCATGAAAAATAAATAATCCATGTTGATTGAAGCCAATGGTCAAAAATAAAATAATCCATGTTGATTGAAGCCAATGATCAAAAATAAAATAATCCATGTTGATTGAAGCCAATGATCAAAAATAAAATAATCCATGTTGATTGAAGCCAATGATCAAAAATAATCCAATCTTGATTGAAGCCATTGTCCATCCATCCATTCTGGCCCATTGAAAGAGGCCTCCACAAAAAAAACCGACGCTCTAAAAAAAAAAAAACAACACACTAAAAGAGCTCCTCCTACAAGGAGCCCCTCCCGCGATTAATTGTTTTTTTCCCACGGTCTGCTATATATACTAATTTTTGAAGGACTCTGATTGGCTGAAATTTTTGATTGACATCGATTTCAACCAATGAGAGTCTTTAAAAAATTAGCAAATCAGCAAGCAGGTATGGAAGCCTGTAAGGGTAAAAAAGGTTAGTGTGAACTTGTTTGACCCTGTATGTATTATACATATTACAGGGCTATTTTATGTGATATACATGTTACAGGATAATATCCTGTAACATGTATAGCCAAAAAATAGCACTGTAATATGTATAACAAATAAAGTGTAATAGAAATGCATGAACAATATAATATACCATGTAATAAAGAACATCAATTAATCAAATAATAAATATCAATTAATATATATTGTTGTATGTATATGTTTATGTATATTTATGTGTAATTTTTTATATATATATATATATATATATATATTTGTATATATATATATATATATATATATATATATAAAAATTAATATCAATATATCACAATAAATAAATATATATATATATATATCAATTTGATATATATATATATATATTTATTTATTTTGATATATTGATATCAATTTTTATATATATATATATATATATATATATATATATATATATATATTTATATATATATATATATATATATATATATATTTATATATTATTATTTTTTTTTTTTTGGGCCTATATGTTATTTAAGGTTTTTAAGGTGCGGTTGGGGCCTATATGGTCCCAATTTGTTATTTAAGGTTTTTAAGGTGCGGTTGGGGCCTATATGGTCCCAATTTGTTATTTAAGGTTTTTAAGGTGCGGTTGGGGCCTATATGGTCCCAATTTGTTATTTAAGGTTTTTAAGGTGCGGTTGGGGCCTATATGGTCCCAATTTGTTATTTAAGGTTTTTAAGGTGCGGTTGGGGCCTATATGGTCACACTTGCTCTTTTAAGGTTTTAAACGTTACGGTTTGGGTCTTAAACGTTCTAATGTTTTTTTTTTGGTTTTCTATAACTTCCCAGGTGCAAACTATCTGTGGAATCAGATTTCTTTGGACTCGTTGGTTGACTTACTGGACGTGAATACCCCGAGAAGGAGCGTCAACTGTTGGTGAGTATATGGTCACACTTGGACTTTTAAGGTTTTAAAAGTTACGGTTTGGGTCTTGAGATTTCTAATGTTTTTTGTTGTTGTTTTCTATCACCCCCCAGGTGCAAACTATCTGTGAAAGCAGATTTGTTTGGACTCGTTGGTTGACTTACTGGACGTGAATACCCCGAGAAGGAGAGTCAACTGTTGGTGAGTATCATTGCCTTTAATTTTCTGTCCATGTGTATAGGTGCAAATTTGATGGTGATGTAGTCTTGTCACATGAGGGTTTGCAATCTGTAATGTATACCAATGAAATCAACACACTGTTATTTTAAAGTAATTTTGTGACATAATATAAATTAATATACCGTAATCTCTTTCTTTTATTGGTATCAATATCAGAAATGAATACTATTGACTCTCTACTTGTGAAGCCTTTCGCCACCCTAACCTATGAGGAGAAGGTGGAAGTAAAACGGTTAGGAGCTGACCAACCAGAGATAAATCTGCAGCAAATCGCAAGAGATAGAGGGAAGCAATATGTCCGTAATTTCAATACTGAATGGTACAAGAAGAACGACTGGCTTTCTGGAAGCGTTTCTAGGAAGTCCTTATATTGTTTCCCATGCATCCTATTTGGTGGTGACGCTGCTTGGACCAAAACTGGAGTGACTGACGTCAAACATCTAGCTGACAAATTGGCAAAACACAAAAGTTCTAAAGCTCACTTGGATAACAGGATCAAGTTTGAGATGCTTGGACAGGCGAACATTGCTGTTCAACTGGACCAAGGATACCAAGTCAGCATTCAAAAACACAACGAAGAAGTGGCTAAGAACCGGTACATCCTTTCGAAGATAATTGATTGTGTTCGCTTTTGTGGCGCCTTTGAACTGGCATTAAGAGGACACGACGAGAGTGAAACATCGCTAAATCCAGGAGTGTTTAGAGGCCTGGTGGATTTGGTTGGCAGTATCGATAGTGCAATGGAACAGCATTTGAAGACTGCAACTGTGTTTAAGGGCACTTCCAAAACCGTGCAGAATGAGCTACTGGACTGCATGCATGAAGTTATAAAGGAAGTGATTCACCAAGAGCTTAAGGAAGCCCAGTTTGTGGCAATCCAAGCGGATGAAACAACCGATATTTCCGCTAGGACACAGTGCGTTGTAGTCTATCGCTACATTGACAAGAAGCATCAAGTGGTGGAAAGATTTGATGGCTTCACGGAAATGAAATCAACGGATGCAGACTCCATTGCTGCTGTTGTGCTGGAAACACTGAATACTGTTCTCCCAGAGCCAGAAGACAAGAAGAAACTCATAGCTCAAAGCTATGATGGTGCCAGTGTGATGCGTGGAGATCAAGGAGGAGTTCAAAGAAAAATAAAAGACGTGTACCCGAACGCACACTACGTCCATTGCTATGCTCACCAACTGAACCTAATAATGGAGAAAGCAGTTTCAAGGATTGGAAGAGTTAGAGTTTTTTTTTCAAACATGGGCGGTATACCATCTTTTTTTTCACGCTCTCCAAAAAGGACTGGAGTTCTGGATGAGGTAGTTGGTAGAAGACTTCCAAGAGGTGCACCGCCACGATGGAACTTCAACGTTAGGACCGTGAACGTAATCTACGAGAACAGAGATGCGCTACTTGAGTGTTTCCAGACAATTGAAGCATGTCTAAACTTTGATCCAACATCTATACGGGAAGCCGCAGGTTTCATTGGAATGCTGGAAGACAGGGAGTTCCTTTACTTCCTTAAATTATTTCATTTAATAATGCCACATGTTGACATCCTCTATAGTCAGCTTCAGAAGCGAGACACGGATACTGTTTATATCAAAAAAGTCACAGAAGACTTTGTCGCCAGCATCCAGAAAATCCGTAATTCTGTGGAAGAGATAGAAGCAAGTTTGCCAAGCGATCTAACAGTCAACAGACGGAGTGCGGAGATCTCAACCTTGAGACAACTTTCAAGAGAGGTATGTGACATAGTGGTGGTTCATGCAAAAGAACGTTTTTCATTTTCAAATCACCTAGTCAGTGCCAAACTTGTTCAAAGTGACTTGTATAAAACCCATGACACTTGCTTTCCAACCCAAGCTCTGGAAGACACCGTGCAAGCATATCCAATACTGAAGAAGGAACAATTACGCACTGAGCTGTCACTTCTGTATGGGAAGACAGAGTTTCATACTTGTACAAGTGCTGTTGCTCTGCACAAACTTTTCCATCAATTTAATCTGCAGAATGATTTCACAGAGACAGTAAACTTATTAAGAATCCTGATTACAACACCAATGACTACTGCAGAATCAGAAAGATGCTTCTCAACATTGAAGAGGATAAAAACCTTTTTAAGAAGCACCATGTCCCTGGAGCGGTTGAATGCATTGGCGATGCTCTCAATGGAAAAGCAACTGATTTCCGAGATCCCACACTTCAATGAAAAAACCATTGAGAAGTTTTGTTCTTTGAAAGATCGCCGTGCAAAATTAAAATACAAGTGATTGAAGCAAAGAAGAATGCATACCCCCAAGGTGTGCAAAGATAAACTGCGTTAAGCAGCACCACCTCACACTACCAAACATAACTAGTGGTAAGTAAAGTATGAACGGTGTGTGGGTGTGCATATGGAAGGAGCTATGAAAGGTGTGTGCATGGTCAGTAACAATTGTTGAAGCCTTGGCGTGGTTTGAAGGAATTGGAGGCACTTCCAAGGGTAGCTGTCACTTGTGTACAGGAAGCAAGAATTCCATGTCTGTACAAGTGCTGTTGCTCTGCAGCAACTTTAGCATCAATTTAATCTACATAATTTAACAGAGTGAGTGAAGCTATAAGGAATCCTGCTTACAACAACGAAGACTACTAAAGAACCAGAAAGATGCTTCTCCACATTGAAGAGGATCAAAAAAGTAATTAAAAAGCACCATGGCCCTGTAGCGGTTAAATGCATTGGTTTGAAGGAATTGGAGGCACCTTCAAGGGTACGTAAAGTTCTCAGAAATGGCACCACCTCACTACCAAAAATAACTAGTGGTAAGTAAAGTATGAATGGTGTGTGGGTGTGCATATTGAAGGAGCTATGAAAGGTGTGTGAATGGTCAGTAACAATTGTTGAAGCCTTGGCGTGGCGTTACTGCTCATATGGTTATCCATATGCTAATTCAACGTGTTTGTTTGACATTGATTATTGTGTGGTCTAAACAGAAGTGAAATGTTGTTGTTTTCTTGAATCCCAAGATCCACTGGTTTGGGCCTATGCAGTGCTGATTGGTCTTCTAAGGTATGTTTGAGGCCTATATGGTCCCACTTGGTCTTCTAAGGTATGTTTGGGGCCTATGGTCACACTTGGTCTTCTAAGGTATGTTTGAGGCCTATATGGCCACACTTGGTCTTCTAAGGTATGTTTGGGGCCTATATAGTTCCACTTGGTCTTCTAAGGTATGTTTGGGGCCTATGGTCACACTTGGTCTTCTAAGGTATGTTTGGGGCTTAGATAGTCACACTTGGTCTTCTAAGGTATGTTTTGTGCCTATATAGTCACACTTGGTCTTCTAAGGTATGTTTGGGGCCTATATAGTCACACTTGGTCTTCTAAGGTATGTTTGGGGCCTATATAGTCACACTTGGTCTTCTAAGGTATGTTTGGGGCCTATAGTCCCACTTGGTCTTCTAAGGTATGTTTGGGGCCTATATAGTCACACTTGGTCTTCTAAGGTATGTTTGGGGCCTATATAGTCACACTTGGTCTTCTAAGGTATGTTTGGGGCCTATATGGTTCCACTTGGTCTTTTAAGGTTTTGAAAGTATTGTTTTGTTCTTGAATGGTCTGATTGATTTGCTTGTTTTCTTTCAACCCCAGGTGCAAACCCTATGTGGCTGCAGATTTGTTTCTACTCATTGGTCAACTTAATGAACATGAATACCCTGAGAAGAAGAGCCGACTAATGGTAGGTGTCACTCCTTTAATTTTTCTGTTAATACGTATAGGTGCAATTATGATATTGCTGTAGTCTTGTCACATGAGTTTTTTCAATCTATATTGTATACCAATGAATTTAACACATTGTTACTTTACTTCTTGACATTTCTGCATTGCAGATCATGTATTTCAATGGCTTCACAAGCATAAGGTCATTGGGCGGGGCTTATAAAGGTCATTATGACGTCAGGGGGAGGAGTTATAAAAATGGGTGTGGTTTGAAAAAGGGGGAGTGGCTATGTTTCGCCCTGTCGCCCCTCCAACTTGAAAAGTCACCAGCCGCCACTGCCAGCAAGCATACACAGTACTGGACAAACATCCACAGCCTCTGGGGTACTTATAACCACTGGTAAGATCCACCATTGCAGTCCTTGTTTTGCTCTGTATTATGATTATTAATTGATACCTCTGTTCATATATTTAAGCACATAGAAATCTTTTTGGAACTATCTAGTTAGCTTGTGAACTATTCAAATTACTGTTATGTCTGCCTCTTCTACCAACCCCCTATTTTTACACCTACTATCTGACTGTCTCCTCCAGTATACACATTCAATGTCTCTTCCATTCATCTCTCTCCCACTAACACATTTCCTTCCTTCTCCTACAGAAACCATTATAAACTCACCAGCAAGCAAACACAGTACTGCCCTCCCTACCATTCACCCACCAGCCCCTGACTTACACCTGCTCAGTCAGCATTACCTGCTAAAACATATACATAGCTAAAACTATTCACCCACTACAGCCAATCTGACAAACCTTCCCTCTTATTTCCCCTTGTGTTTTAAGTTCCAGCCCTTCTTTTCATACCTCAGGAAATAATATTTCCCCAACCTTCACTTAATCTACTTCTTGTTCTTGCACACTGGGTCACAATGCTTTCTCACTCTTTTTTCTTCTTCATAACCTCCTTCCTCTTTCTCAGACTCTCCTATGCAGCTTCTTCACATCATGTCCACAACAATATAACCATCTCACCTTCCTTGCTCTCCTTTTCTTTGCTCCCATGAGCTACCCTCCCTCATCCAGTGACAATCTCATCCCTTTCCCCTTTTCTAACACCAATAAAAAGAAACACTACTGTAAGTCCCATTCCCATCTCCTATCGTTATCTCTCCTTCTCTTGGCTGCTGGAGACATATCCCCCAACCCTGGCCCTCACTCCTTTCTACCTGCTGTCAGCCATGCTTTGCCCCAAGGGCAGCAAACTCCTGAAACACCCAGAACTTGATACCCATCACTTGTCATAAACCTTCTACTCTGCCTTTCTACTGTGCTCTCTGGAATGCACGGTCTATCTGCAATAAATTAATTTCACTCATGACCTATTAATTTCCATCTCCCTCAATCTACTGGCTCTCACTGAAAACTGGCTCTCCTCATCAGACACTGCCTCCCCCGCAGCACTCTTTCATGGTGGTTTTCACCTCAGCCACACACCTAGACCTGGGAACAAACAAGGTGGTGGGGTGGTTGTATTACTTTCCTCTTGCTGTACATTTCACCTCATACCCCCTGTCCCATGCCCCAAATTCCAGTCCTTTGAAGTTCACACTATCCTCTTTTTCTCACCAATCTCTCTACATGTTGCTGTGATCTGTCGCCCTCCCGGACCACCCTCTCAATTCTTGGATCATTTTGTCTCCTGGCTCCCTCACTTTCTCTCCTCTGATGTTCTGTCACTTGTACTTGGCGACTTCAACATTGCCACTGACACTCCCACCTCCTCAGCAGCCTCTAAACTACTCTCACTCACCTCTTCCCTCTTTCTACTTTTCTCTTACAACTTACATATTCCTCAAATGGACTCCATTCTTCACAACTTTGGCCACCATCACCCACAGAAACCTGCAAGCACTTGAACCACAACAGCCCTCCAGTGTGCTACAACCCCTTCTCAGCCCCATCCACAACCTCAACTGACACTGCCACCTCATATTACAACTCAACTCTTTCTTCCACTCTTGACACTAGATGTAGACACCCTCACTCTCCTCCACAACCATGGCCCACCACAGAAACACAATACATTCAGAGGCGCTCCCGCACTGCTGAACGACTATGGAGGAAATCTTGCGCTCCAGCAGATTTCCTTCGTTACAAGTTTATGCTGCTCTCCTACTTCCCTGCCTTCAACCTTGTCAAACAGCACTATTTCACGTAATTAATATCAACTTTGTCCTCCAAGCCTAAAAGCTTGTTCGCCACTTTAAACTCTCTCCTACTCCCACCACCACCTCCCATCCCTTTCTGTCTCACAGCTGAAGATTTTGCCAGACATTTTAAGCACGAAATTGAAAACATTTGCAACAAATTCTTCTCTCATGTTGACTTACACACTCCGTCCTCTCAACTAACAGAGAACATCCAGCCCTCTCCCTTCCCCAATCCCACAGCCACTATGCACTCCTTTGACCTTGTAACCGGGGATAAAGTCTCCAGCCTACTATCAACCTCTCGCCTTACTACCTGTCCTCTGGAACATATTCCATCACAGCTTATCCCTCCCCTCTCAACCACACTTACCCCTTCTCTCACACATCTCTACAAACTTTCCCTAAATACAGCCACATCTCCATCCTCTCTAAAACATGCCATAATTACACCCATTCTTAAGAAACACTTATCTGATTCTGACTCTGCATCAAACTATCGCCCTATCTCTCTACTTCCCCTGGCTTCCAAGTTACCGGAGCGGCTTGTCTACAATGGACTTACCCAATTTATTTCCTCTAACTCCCTTCTTGACACCTTCCAATCCAGCTTCTGGCCCCAACACTCCACTGTGACAGCTCTCACAAAAGTCACTAATGACTTGCTCACCACCAAATCAAAGGGTCACTTTTCTATTCTACTTCTTCTAGATCTCTCTGCCGCCTTTGACATAGTTGACCACCCTTTTCTAATCATTATCCTCTACTCCCTCAGGATCCAAGACATTAATCTCTTGTGCTACAAATCATATCTCCAAGATCGAACACCTCTTCTTCTCCTACCCTCTGACTGTTGGTGTACCCCAAGGTTCAATCCTAGGCCCCCCTCCTCTTCTCCATCTATACATCCTCATTTGGAACCCTAATACAATTTTCCAGATTTCAGTGTCATCTGCAGATGACACTCAAATCTACTTCTCCTCTTCTACATCTATACATCCTCACTTGGAACCCTAATAAAATCTTCTGCAGATGACACTCAAATCGATCTTGGAGGTATGATTTGAAGCACAAGAGATTAGTGTCTCGGATACTGAGGGAGTAGAGGATCTATCCCCCTCTCTTCTAACACATGTCTCCAACTGCCTCTCAAGTATTTCCTTCTAGATGTCCACCCACCACCTCAAACTCAACATGTCCAAGACCGAATTCCTAATCTTCCCACCCCTACTTCAGCTTCAATCCCTCACATCTCTCTCACTGTCGACAATGTACTCACTTCCACCTCCCAAGCCCGTTGTCTTTGGATTCTACTGGACCATGCACTCTCTTTCATTCCTCACATGCAGTCACCAACAAAATCCTGCCTGCTTCACCTCAAAATCATCTCTAAAATAGTCATTATCTCACATCTCAACTAAGATTCTAATACACTCTATCATCATATCTCGTCTTGACTACTGTAACCCCATCCTTGTTGTCCTCCCCATCACCCGCTTGTCACCACTTAAATCCATAATGAACGCCTCTGCTAGACTCATCTACCATACTCAACATTCAGTGTCTGTAGCACCGCTCTCTCAATCACTCCACTGGCTTCTTTCTCTCCTCTACCTCACCCAAACCCTTTAGATTGTGAGTTTGCGAGATTTCAATCCTGCAAGGTGCTTTGGAGAAAGCTCTATGGTCACTGGACTCTAAGCTCAAAGAAAGGGCCCTCCATTGTTTGCAATGTGTTAATACTGCTATTGTTTTTGCCTTGATTGTAACCCATTTATAGCGCTACGGAATATGGGCCATACTAAATATGCCGATTTGGATTTCCAGAAGCCTGTAATGGACCCCCAAAAGTTACAGCTATTAAATTGGCCTCTTTTAAAAACCTGCAAATGATCTGTGGGTTACAGGTTGAAAACTGCTACGGGCCGTCAAAATCTGTGCTCCATCCCGGCTAAGCCTTTGATGTTTCAATCCTGTAAGTGTTACAATCGCAAATTGCTAATAAATTGCTACAAGTCCTCAAGCCCGCAATTGTTTACACAACCGTAAATAGCTAAACCCATAACTACGGGTTTGAATAATTTATCATGTTCACTCCAGGAAATGTTACGTGCTGAAGCATAGTTTACGGATTTGGATTCCGGCCATGTCGTTGCGCCCTTTTCTAATTTAATAGCTCTGCAACTCCTGAAAATGTCATGCCCGCCCTATGTTGGCGTGTTACAAATAAATGATAATCACTAATATAGTTGCCGTACTGCAAGTTTGTGTGTAACGCTCACAAAATTGTGAGTTGCGCATACGAACTATGCACTAATTGCGAGTTGAATCACAAATTGAGACTTCAAGCATGCAAGTACATGGCAGAAAGTCAAAATTGTAAATCATACTTAATTACCACGCCTGAGGTTGTAAATCTGCGGGATTAAAAATTGCAACAGTTACAGAGCGATTACAATGACTGAAGCTAGTAAGTACATGGCAGAAAGCAAAAATCGTAAATCATGTTTCTATATGTAGCATTTCAGGGCCTGATCATGATCAATTAAACAAGACCCGTAACTTACTGCTTAGACAGAGCCAAACTCTTATATTTCTACAAAGTACGATTTGAGATCCAGAAATGTGAGTAGAGGGAGGGGGAGAAGGATAGGGAGGGAGAGAGAAGAAGGGAAGGAGAGTGAGGGAAGGAGGGAGAGAGAAGGAGAGGGAGGGAGAGACAGAGAGAGAAGGAGAGGGAGAGAAAGAAGGAGGGGAGAGAGAGGGTTGGAGGAAATGAGAGGAGCAAGAAGAGAAGGAGGGAGGGAGAGAGGGATGGAGGGAGAGAGAAGGAGCAAGAGAGAGAAGGAGGGAGAGAGAGAGAGAGAGAAGGAGGGAGGGAGGGAGAGAGGGAGAAGGAGGGAGGGAGAGAGAGAGAGGACACACAGAGTGGGAGATAGTGCAGAGAGAAGGAAAGGGTGCAGAGAGAGGCAGAGGGTGGGGGTGGATAGGGAGAGGGGACAGAGGGAGCACAGCGACTAGTAATAATAATACCTAAGTGTTTGCAATAGTCTGTGATTGGCTAGTACCAATAGAGAGCTGCTCTGAGTAGACATATACAGCTTTATTAAATTGTGATTCAGCCAATTGAATAGGGCTCTATTTAAGCACATAGCATATGTTTTTTACAGAAGTTTTTAGTTAGTGAACTTCTCTCCAAAAGCAAGGTCTTCACTAACTAAAAACTTCTGTAAAAAAAAATATTCTCTGTGTTTATATAGAGCCCTATTCAATTGGCCGAATCGCAATTTAATAAGACTGTTACTGTTTGTAAAGCTTTAAGCACTTGTTAATAACATGATGTTTAGATGCAATAAACACTTAGGTAATTTATTTTAATATCAAAAACAGTGAACCTTCCAGATCCCTTTAACATAGAGTTTAAACTGACCCAAATATATTTGCAGTTTAGTGGACAACTCCAAGATATTGACATTAAGTAAATCAGATAACTACAAATAAGTGAAATCAATTATAACCGTTTACAGCTGGGACTCAAGGGTATAATATATCATGCTTTATTATCTCAAAGTAATGTGCAGCAGTATTGGAAATAACATGTAATGAAACCTTCAAATGTGCATACAGTTCCAAGATAAGGAATACATATTAAACCACTATATAATATTTGTAATAATTAAATATGATATTTAAACTTCAGCTTAGCATTGTGCTTATCATTGACGTGTTTAAATTCTTCCACTAGAAGGCTGTTGCACTTATTTACTACTCTATCTGTACAGTAAATTACACCTAAATCTTCCACCTTCCAGCTTCATGACCTCTTATTCGTGCATTTATCTTCATTTGTCACAACCCAGCGGTGAGGGGACCAGGTGCACCCCAAAACTTTCCTGCTTTTAGCTCACAGGACCACTCCTCAGACCGGGATCGGGTGGAAATATTAGCAGCCAGCTTGCATCTCCATGTCGGGAACACAGGATTAGGGTACAGGAACACAGTAGCTGGTGTAGTTCCCTTTAAGATAGGACCTAGCAGGAGTATCAGGATACTAGCAAGTGACTCAGATCAATAAAATAAATAAAGCCTTCCCTCAAGAACGACAGCACATTATAGTTATGTAAAGCCAAGCTGAGCATAACTTTAATGGTCAGTTCACCTCATTTTTATATCATTTCCACGTGCAAAACATCAAAGAACAACAAATCAGAATATACCATGACATAGCATAACGACCACCACATGGTACAAGATTAGCCCTAAGGATTTGGAGACTTCCTGTCTTTCTACCCCATAGGTGCCAGAGAGTCTGGTGAGACTGGCTTATCAGCACCTTCTAACAGGATTATGGACACCACAAGAGTTAATTAGCCATTGTCCTGCTAACCCTGTTCCAGGAGTTGCCGACTTTTAAAAGCGGTTTCTCCAGGAGGTCTGAAGGAGTTAACGCTCCTGATGCAGTTGATAATCTACACCTGATAGTGGTGATTAAACACTGGAGCTTGAGAGTGGTTTGTTTGAGTTTTTAGTTGGTCAGAGTTGAAGGACATAGGAATAGCTCTGTCCGGGTGGGGGTCTTATGCAGTAAGTCTGCCATGGGAAGTAACAAAATGGAAAACTAACAACATAAGAACCATTTTGTACAATGCAATAATGACAAAAGTTCAATTTCTTCTATACACCAAAATAAACAGTAACAAGTCCCAATGTCCATATGGTTGTGACAGCCCTAAAAAGCCATTTAGGTGGGGTTCAGAGAAATTTCCACCCTAACCCCAAATGTGGGCCATTACTTTAAAATGTTATAGAAGATAAACAAAGAACATGTATAAACTGTTATGGGTGAGTATAAGATTAATATACATTTCATTGACAATCACAGTCTCTTATTCATATAACTCTATCCACCACTTGCAAAGTACGGCAGCACATCACTTTTCCCCTGTTGTCTTGGGATATAATAAATTATATACAAAAAACAACAAAGTGGGAGGTGTTCAATCCAAGAACCAACTAATGTAAGTGGGTTTGTTCTATGTGCATAGTAATCTACTCTGAGAGTAGCCTCTTTTAGCCTCTTGTGCCCTTCACAGAAAATATACTGTAGTATATCAGACGGGTCGGACTCCAAAGAATGATCCAGCTCTTAATACAACAGGCAATTATTTCATGAACAGGAGAAACAGGAAACCCCAGATGTACGTTTCAGGCTTTTTGGGTCTCGTCAGTGAGTTCAACTACACCTCACTGACGAGGCCCAACTAAGGTCGAAACGTATGTCTGTGATTTGCTGTTGCTCCGGTTCAGGATAAATGACCTGGTATTTCAGGACTTGATCAATCTATTAAGTAAGAACAGATTGATATACTCAGTGCCGGATCTTCCATTAGGTGTTATAGGCACTAGCCTACAGCCGGGCCCCTGGCAGGGGCGCCTCATTTTCACTTCCTAGAGCACTGTCTGAAGGAACAGGAAGTGACTAGGGGACATTTTACACAGAGCACCCAGGCTCCACCCCCAGCGCTCCCATTTACTCCAGCAGCGCTGCTTTTGACCCTGAGGTGAAGAAGCTTCAGGAGCCTGATCCTGGGAGTCCATGACACGTAGACTTTATATTCTACCTAGCTGCCCTCTAGTAAACAAAATAAATGTAAATGGTGTGTGTATGTATATATGTCGTTTATGTATATATGTGATGTGTGTGTATGTATGTTTGTGCGTGTATGTATGATGTGTGTACTATATATGTCTGTGGTGTGTGTGTATGTATGTGGTGTATATGTATGTGCTGTGTGTGTACGTGTGTGATGTGTACTGTATGTCTATGTGGTGTGTGTATGTATGTGGTGTATATGTATGTGCTGTGTGTGTATGTGTGTGATGTGTATGTATGTATGTATGTGGTGTGTGTGTGTATGGTGTGTGTGTGATGTGTGTGTATGTGAGTGTGTATATGTGTGAGTGCCTGATGTATGTGTGTCTGTGATGTATGTGTGTGATGTGTATGTGTGCAATGTGTGATGTGCTGTGTGTATGTGTCCTGTGTGATGTGTGTGAGTGAATGCTTACATAAATAAAAGTAAAAAACAATAGTGCTCACATGAGCGCTGAAGGTACAGCATTCCCAGCCTTTAAATTGTATTCCTCTCATTTTTGACTGGCAAGTAGCTTGTAAAAAAATAATGTTCTGTTGTAGCTGATGAGAAACACAGAGAGAACTATGATAGCTGAAGCTTGCAGCTGTTTGGCTCTCCTAGGAGCTGATAGCACAACTCCATTTACTTGACTGACCATATGAAACAACTCACTGGCTATGTGGAAAAGCCTCTATCATCATTATCACCAAATTCAGCTACTAGTAAAGAAAAATATCACAAAACTATTTATTAGTATTCAGTCATTTCTAAATCACATTAGAACTAACTAGCTAATTTTCATATTAGTGGTGTCATATCAGTGATTGGTACAGCTAAAAAATATTAATTCAGTGACTGCATAGTAGGCGTGCATGGAACATATTTTAAAGATATTTGTTTTCCCTGTCATTATACAATTTTATATATCTATACATTTACAGTTATGGACTTTCAAAACTGGATTAAGATTGATCTTGAGCTTTGAGAACTTTGGTTACCTACTCAGTGTTGCTATCAAAATAAGACAAACAATTTGTTTTCTCTTGTAGGGTACTCTTGGTCAGTTTATTGCCCTTACAAGATGTCGTTAATGCTTTTTTTGTTTACATTAAGCCAAAATGAATCTCTTCTTTACTTTTTAAAAACATTTTAGTGGAATATAAATTATATTTTGGGTTTACTTGCTTTAACTTGCAACTCATATTGTTCAATTTAACAGCTGCTATTTTCCTTCACACATTCTTCCTCCATATTTCCCCATATTGGTTTGGTCACTGGTGGGGTGGAGCCACAAACACAGCTGGGCAGGTGCCACTTCACAATGACAGGGGCATGCTCTCTACAGTCAACACTTAGCAGGAGCGCTTCATTAAAACAAATGTACAGCCCCCTTCATTTTGAAGCCCGTAGCGACATCGCCACACCCGCAAAAGCTGTGGGCTTGAAATTCGGCTGCGTTACAGAGCTATTACATTGAACCATGCTGTGAGTCATGGCCTGTAGACGCAAGCCTGTAAACCCTTTCTTCGCACGCAAGCTGTAAAGGGGCTGGCCGAGCCGTGGTATAAAGTAGTGTGATACAGGCCAATAGAAAGCGATCTAGCCGAAGATGATTGACAGAGGGAGATTATAAATTTGCGTTCCACATGCCTATGCGTTGACTGTTGTGTTTTCTTTCGAAGTAGCACGCAGGTCCCGGAGTTGGTGGTTTTGAAAAATCAGAGAGAGAGCAGGAGTTATTTCAGAGCAGTAATTTGCTGTTTTGTTCTTTTATATTCTACTATATAATAGTTTACACTTAATTCTTGATTACACATATTTACAGATTATACTTACTTGCAATACTCATAATTTAAAGAACACACATAGAGACATCTATAGATAGGTCACTCCATAAACACCCTCCCCCCATCCCATCCCCCACACCCCATTCCCCAACAGTTATTAATTACACATACAGTAATACACACATGTTTTCCTTTCATATATTAACAGTTACATCGTTCTATTATTTTTGGATTGAGATGGAGGGAGGAGATAGGTGTGGAGGAGGGGAAGAGGAGAGGCGAAAAGGAGAGGAGAGAGAGGTGGCTATAGGGAGTAGTAGTGGTGGGGAGGAGAGAGGGGAGAGAGGAGTAGAGAGATGGGGAGAAGGGAAAGAGGAGAGAGAGGTGGCCATGGGGAGTATTAGAGGTGGGGAGGAGGAGTGGTGGGGAGGAGGAGAGGAGTGGTGGGGAGGAGGAAAGGAGTGGCGGAGGAAAGGAGGTGAAG
This sequence comes from Discoglossus pictus, assembly GCA_027410445.1. Taxonomy (NCBI): domain Eukaryota; kingdom Metazoa; phylum Chordata; class Amphibia; order Anura; family Alytidae; genus Discoglossus; species Discoglossus pictus. The sequence goes on along the minus strand of CM050164.1, from coordinate 13,770,020 downwards.
GAGGTAGAGGAGAAAGAGGTGGAGGAGGAGGAGGTGGATGAGGGATGGAGAGGAAGGGGCCTGATCCTAGGGGGTGGTAGTTTGAAGAAGGGACAGGCTTCAGGGATAGGTCAGGGAGGCAAGGGTCCCCATCAACAGTCGGGAGGGCAATAGGCTAAGGGCAAGCACAGGGCCCACAATTACTCACACCAGGAGAATGTGGTCCTCCTAGTTGCTATCTGTGGCCGCCCAGTGATTCTTGCAGCGGGGCCTTCAGGCCTGGTGACCCAGCCTCCATGTCAGGTGAATATCACATACACCAACGTGCCACCACATGTGCATCACACACACTACACATGTACATGATGACCAACAATGACACTTACATGTCAGCTCCATGGAATTAAAAAGTAATAGATGGATGCGTCATTAAATCCATGAAGCTGACAAATCACTGTCATTCCTGGGCACAACAACAGTAATCAAGCAATAGAAAGTCCATGTATTGGTGTGATCACTGCAGCCTATGCAGTTACAGGACGCAGCCGGAATAACAATAGGAGCCAATAACGATCAAGACCATGAACCAAAGAATAGATCACATTGAGCAAATGATAGCTATTCTGAGTTTCAATTTGGAGTATCATCCAAGTTCAAGCCTAGATGTCAGATAGTTAGGAATGCACACAAAACAATGTATTATTCATCATACCAATGACAAATACCTATCTTTTCTCTCTTTCAGCATCAAGGAGGTCTGGCTCCATTGGAGCAGGAAGTGGAGGAGCAAGCCCCCACCCAGCAGGAACCGGCACAGGGGGAGCAGCAAGGAAGAGGACCCCAGGGCCCTGGCTTGGAGGAGGAGGATGTCATATGGCTAGTGGAGTCAACAGCCAGACCACTGGCAACACCGCTGGGTTTCAACCCCACTATCCCCCTCCTCCGAAGACTGAGCATCTCACCATGGCTCTCAAAATGGAGCTGGACTGGCCGCCGCCACCACCACCCGGCCCACCGTCAGCACCACCAGTTTTGCCCCAGGTTTAAGCCGGGCCCCAGACCCTCCCCGCTCAGACACCGCAACCTCCTCACCTGGCCACAACCCACTGGCCTCCATCACCCACATAAGGCCAGGCTGCGCAGGTGGAGATGCTGGCCCTCATGTGACAGCAGGTGGAGTTGCTTCAGGGGGTTCCAGGCCAGCATCTCCGCCAAACATGCATAGGTCATGCGAAGCCTGGCAAGGCGCAATAGGGAGAAGAGGAGGCATCAACTGATGACTGAATCGTTTCCTGACCAGGCTGCTCAGGATTGGGGCGGACCAGAGCGCATTCCAGGGGGTCACCGCAGAAGCCATGCAACATGCTTTGGTCCCCACCTCCTCCACCCCCCCACCACCACCAGCAGGGAGATGGCGGGATTGAGGCCCTGTGCCTAGGCGGAGGAGGACATAGCGGCTGTGCATATATTTGTGCCTTCTCAACAGCACTTCTCAGTGACCATCTATTGGTCACAATGTTAACCTAATCTAGCCTGGCTTCATATTCTTGAATCTTGGCCTATGTGATGGTGATATTTTGTATGCAGATGGCTACCTCCTATCACATGGTCCATGATCCTCTTCTCTGTGGACCTGTAGGGTTCTGTTGTACATGTCACCAATTGATGGTCACTGAGGAATGCTGTTGAGAAGAGATGCTGCCGTCACAATGATTTTTCAGACCTTAGTTTGTATGTTTAGTTTTCTTTTTCTCTTTTTTTTGTTTTAGGTACAATTCAGGCCCATGAAGACATCTTCTGCATCTGCAAGCATTGTGGAGGAAATGTTGCGGTGTAAGGTTTCCCCAGTGCCTTTCAGGTAGACATTCCTTCAATGATAGCCACTCCTTAACATGTAGCTCCCACAATATTAAAGCTATCATTTAGCCAGATATCTAAGACATGATTATTGTTAGTTTAAATGTAGACTAATACTGCTATGGCAGTGGACTTGCAAATTCTCACAATGACATGTTAATGATAACCAGCATTGATATATGCACTAGTGAAGCTTGTGATCCTGACCTTAATATCAGTCTGAGAACAGATCGTTGGGTCTGATGTAAGTGACAGTGAATCTGGCTGCTGACCTTTGTGTCCTCTCCGTATTAATGTTTTTTTTCCCATATTGCTGATTATCTAGAGACCTAGCTAATAGTAATGCTTGCAGATGGGAATCAGGTGAGTTGGTATATTGTTACAGTTACAGTATTTAGCACTGTACTGTACATGCATTGTGATTCGTTTTTTTTATCTTCCTAAGCCTTTTTTTAGTTTACCACTTTTTTTAAGATTTTTGTTTTTTTCCCCCACATTGTATGATCCTTTTTTCCTCAGATTCCGGTTGCTTTGGTGTAGTGACCGCATGTGACCCTGGTAGGTGCTATGCATCATGCTTATTCTAGACTATTACATTACCCCCTGTAGGTATCCTCTTTTTACCACAAGTCTCATGCTCTCTCAGAATCCGCCCACACCAGACCCATGCTATTAACGCACAGTCTTGTCCATTTCTGATTGTGCTCTGTGTATGAAATACAGCTTTGTTATACAGTTCTAACTGTGTCAGTGTGTTTTCAATGGTTGGGGTTATGGGACATACAAATACATCACATATGTGTCACATTCCTATATATGTAAACTAATAAGCCCTAGTTACTATGCGATAGATCAATACATATAACAACAATAATAGTCATAATAGCATTATATATCATACAATAATATATATCATATATAACCAAACATAAAGGGTTAATACACATGCAACTGTCCAATTAGTGATATTGTGGAGTATCAACATTCCCCTGAGGGCCTGATAGGAATATGACAGGTGATACTGGAGTGGGTTGCCAGTTCCTTCGCTACTAAACTGATTTGTCTGATCTCTCTGCTATGACGTGTCCACCTACAGTTGCCCTACATAGTATAGCTCACAGCTTCATTCAGGTACACAAGCCCCTTCACCACCACCACTTAGCAATTTACAAGGGGAACATACACTACACTAATGTAAATTGATGAATAGCAAAACATAATGGGAGGTCACCAAATGGGAATGGGGATACTTTTTGACACATGGCCACCAGCAATGGCGTGGGACCTACCAAGTGGAGTTTACCCTGTTGGCAGGGAGTTGGCTGTTGATCCCTGTGCTTCTGCTCCATGTGTTTTTGCTGCCCCTCCTCATGGGATAGAGTAGATTAGTGTGGTGTATGTTCCCCTCTTCCCCTTGTAAATTGCTAAGTGTTGGTGGTAAAGGGGCTTGTGTACCTGAATGAAGCTGTGAGCTATACCATGTAGGGGCGCTGTAGGTGGGCACGTCATAGCAGAGAGGTCAGACAAATAACAGTCCACTAGAGGAGGAACTGGCAACCCACTCCAGTACCTTTGGCATGCATACCTTGTAGAACAGCACAGGCAGAGACCTAGCGAAATGTGCTGCAGTCCACAGTGTCACAGAGAGTCTGATACAACTTAAGGACTAAACAACAAATAATAAAATGTTCACTTGGTACTTGATCTATGTGATGTGGCAGTGTAATTTGGCCACTATTTGTTTTCCCAATGTAGATGTGATGAGCGAGATGTATATGCAATCATATATATATATATATATATATTCCAGGGTGCACATTAGAGAATCTGAGAGTGAGAAAGGGTTATTATGGCATCAGTTTCATGTTTTTGTGTTGCAATTTAATCAGGTAGTATGTCTTTAATTGCTTTCTGCAATTGCAGCATGGCTTTTCATATTGGCACGTGCATGACCATTCCAACATATAATGAAAGAAAATATTTTTTAAATCCTTATTTATTATTTGGGGATTATTGTGCAAGTAATTGTAATACCTTTCCATGCTTTCCCAATATTTTAAAGTCCACTGTTTATATTGTATTTTACAGTGTTGAGAAATTGTCTGTAAACCCTTTGCGGGTAGCTTTAACAGGCCAATTTAATAGCGGTAAGTCTTGTGGGCTACGTTAGGGGCTACGGTTTTACGCGTTGAGAGAATTTAATAGGGCTGAAAGTGTAGCACGTATTTTTGTAGGATAGACTGAACTTTTTCAGAAATAAAAACCTATTATATTTACATAGGGCCCTATTAAGCACTCGTAGGGCTTTGGGCTCCATGTGCACGTTACGTGACTTTGTTGCAATTTAATAGCATGATTGGAATTGTAGCTGTTACGGGCTTGACGGATCAAAGGATTTGCGGCTACGAAGTTTATCGTTGCTCAGCCCGTAGGCTTTTTTTGCAGCTAACCCACAGATCAGCAATGACCTACATTACGGGGCTAATTTAATAGGCCTTACTTTCTACAATGCGAGCTATGTTTTTAAACATAGCTGGAATTTAATAGGGCTAATAATGTTTATGTATTCCTATAAGTAACATGTACATGTTATATATATTTCACTTAAGGTTTATAAAAAGTAAAGAAGAACTTAATTTAGATTCAAAGTAAAAAAAAAAAAAAAGCCTCCAGGGACTAGCTAATGTATAAATATAATGTGATGAGCGAGATGTATATGCATATTATAATTGTCGAACTACGAGACGTTGTCGCACTTTGCGTGGTGCGTACGACTTAGAAGATGAGCACCAAAGGCGCTCATCGCTTGAGAGTCTTGCGAAGAGAGGCGAGTCGTTAACTCAGAGCACTTAGGCGATGAGCGTAGCGAGGCGAGCCGTTACGGCACTACAACTCAAAGCACTGGGGTGATGACCGCCAAAGGAGCTCATCGCCTGCGAGCCTTGCGTAGCGAGGTGAGCCTATAAGGCACTACAACTCACAGCACTTGGCCGATGAGCGCCGAAGGCGCTCATTGCCTGACATTAAATTGCCATTCGCCCAATTGAATAGGGCTCTATATAAGCACATAGCATCTTTTTTTAAAAATACCTTGTGACTTACTGAAGCTTTTGCATAGAAGTTCACCAATTAAATACTTCTGTAAAAAAAAAATCCTACTTGCTTTTATAGAGCCATAATCAATAGCCCGATTCACAATTTAATAAGGCTGTTAGGCTGCAAGCAGTTGACCTATGCGCAACTTAGGAAAAAAAGCGATACAAGACGTTAGACTTAGAAAAAATAAAATACGAGATGCGGGACTTCGAAAAAAAAATATACGAGGTAGGAAAAATACGAAGTTAAAATACACAAAAAACACAAAAAATCACAAAAAAAACAAACAACAAAAACATCACACACAAATTTAAAAATGTAAATAGATTTTAAAGAGTTTCGCCACTCGAAAATCGGCCAAGCGGGAAAAAAAATGGCGGCCCCAAAAAATGAAAACGAGGCTACACGACCCTGGACCGTGCAACACACCGCCAACCGCGTACCATTTTCACACAGGAACCTACGAGGTACAAAATACACTACTACAAACAACACTAAATACTCGCGAACCGTGCAGCACATACAGAAACGCTACTTTACCCTTCACACTTGCAAATCACAACATTACGCATCTACAGTAGCGCTTTACACAAATAAACCAGGCCTGCAACAGTCCCACTGTATACAGTATATATATATATATATATATATATATATATATATATATATATATATATATTCTAATTAAAAGCTAAATCTTTTACATTACAAGTTTTTCATATCATTTTCTTTCATCATACAGCAGTCCTTTAATTGATTTTGGCTTTAAAGTTATTGTTATTATATATATATATATATATACAGTCAGGTCCATAAATATTGGGACATCGACACAATACTAACATTTTTGGCTCTATACACCACCACAATGGATTTGAAATGAAACGAACAAGATGTGCTTTAACTGCAGACTTTCAGCTTTAATTTGAGGTTATTTACATCCAAATCAGGTGAACGGTGTAGGAATTACAACAGTTTGTATATGTGCCTCCCACTTTTTAAGGGACCAAAAGTAATGGGACAGATTAACAGTCATAAAACAAACTTTCACTTTTTAATACTTGGTTGCAAATCCTTTGCAGTCAATTACAGCCTGAAGTCTGGAACGCATAGACATCACCAGACGCTGGGTTTCATCCCTGGTGATGCTCTGCCAGACCTCTATTGCAACTGTCTTCAGTTCCTGCTTGTTCTTGGGGCATTTTCTCTTCAGTTTTGTCTTCGGCAAGTGAAATGCATGCTCAATCGGATTCAGGTCAGGTGATTGACTTGGCCATTGCATAACATTCCACTTCTTTCCCTTAAAAAACTCTTTGGTTGCTTTTGCAGTAAGCTTCGGGTCATTATCCATCTGCACTGTGAAGCGCCGTCCAATGAGTTCTGAAGCATTTGGCTGAATATGAGCAGATAATATTGCCCGAAACACTTCAGAATTCATCCTGCTGCTTTTGTCAGCAGTCACATCATCAATAAATACAAGAGAACCAGTTCCATTGGCAGCCATACATGCCCACGCCATGACACTACCACCACCATGCTTCACTGATGAGGTGGTATGCTTTGGATCATGAGCAGTTCCTTTCCGTCTCCATACTGTTCTCTTCCCATCACTCTGGTACAAGTTGATCTTAGTCTCATCTTTCCATAGGATGTTGTTCCAGAACTGTGAAGGCTTTTTTAGGTGTTGTTTGGAAAACTCTAATCTGGCCTTCCTGTTTTTGAGGCTCACCAATGGTTTACATCTTGTGGTGAACCCTCTGTATTTACTCTGGTGAAGTCTTCTCTTGATTGTTGACTTTGACACACATACACCTACCTCCTGGAGAGTGTTCTTGATCTGGCCAACTGTTGTGAAGGGTGTTTTTTTCACCAGGGAAATAATTCTTCGGTCATCCACCACAGTTGTTTTCCGTGGTCTTACAGGTCTTTTGATGTTGCTGAGCTCACCGGTGCGTTCTTTCTTTTTAAGGATGTTCCAAACAGTTGATTTGGCCACACCTAATGTTTTTGCTATCTCTCTGATGGGTTTGTTTTGTTTTTTCAGCCTAATGATGGCTTGCTTCACTGATAGTGACAGCTCTTTGGATCTCATATTGAGAGTTAACAGCAACAAATGAAAATAGCACACTTGAAATGAACACTGGAGCTTGTATCTGCTCTTTGTAAATGGGATAATGAGGGAATAACACACACCTGGCCATGGAACAGCTGAGCAGCCAATTGTCCCATTACTTTTGGTCCCTTAAAAAGTGGGAGGCACATATACAAACTGTTGTAATTCCTACACCGTTCACCTGATTTGGATGTAAATACCCTCAAATTAAAGCTGAAAGTCTGCAGTTAAAGCACATCTTGTTCGTTTAATTTCAAATCCATTGTGGTGGTGTATAGAGCAAAAAAGTTTAGAATTGTGTCGATGTCCCAATATTTATGGACCTGATTGTATATATATATATATATATATATATATATAAATATAAATATAAATATATATATATATATATATATATATATATATATATATATATATATCTGTAGATGTCAATATTTACATTTTATTTATTTTAATGTTAATTTATAATATTTTCCTATATGAAATATAAAACAGTTTTAGGAATAACTATTTATAAATGGAAAAGCATCAAGACACAATCAGATAAATCCAAGAAGCTTGTAATTGGAAATGTACCTTTATAATGACCCAGGAGCTAGATGTTTTAATTAGGTGTTGATCATTAATAAACTGATATTGCCAGTTTCTTCTCCAGTGGGCCACAGCATTTAGCTCCTGGTATTCCTAAGTGGTCTCCCATCCAAGTACTGACTAGTCCCAACCCTGCTCGGCTTCAGGGTGGTGCAACCTCTTTGTTCCCTGACTGGAATCAAACCCAGTTTGCAGCGGTGAAAGCACTGAATCCTAAGCAATGAACCATAAGGGAACCCCCACCCCTTAATGATCTTATCAGCGTGGAGACAAAAACTCAACTGGAGGCTGGCTTTGATACTGAATATTGCTATTCTAAATTATTAATTATGAATTAAGTATACATTTTATGAATGATAAATGCTTAATTAAAACAACTTACAAATGTAAATCTAAACTAAATATTGAATTTTCAGGCATTTCTGGTAAGTGATGGAAATGGAGGAGATTACTTGGAACTTGTTGCAGCTTCTTAAAGTGTCATAAGTGATAAGGAAGTGAAGCACATCCTCTTTGTATCCGCAGTGAAGGATTTACACAACACTCTAATCCTTCACCACTTGCCCAATCCACTGGTGTATTGATCGATTCTATCTGTCCAGAAATCCCAGGGAAGGCGTGGATTATGTTACACATCCAATATCACTGAATAATCAATGTAAATGTAACCAAAGCTAACACACAGGGAAATGAATATTTTCTGTTGTTACCATATCCAGCTTGTGAAAAATCTGTTGTATTGATTTGTGTGTATTGCACTTTTATGTACACCACACTCATGTTAGCACATTGTAAGGGCTACTTATATATATATACTAGGGAATTGCCAGTCATTGCAGTCCTTGGCCAACACCCCACTTTCATGGCTTGCAATGAGCACCTTTGGCGCTCATTGCGAGCCTCTCCCCACTATCTGACCCCTGTGACTGTTTGCCCCCTCTCCCTTCCATAGTTCCCCCTTCTCCCTGGTCTTTTTTTTTTTCTTATTTGCCTCCCCTGTGTCTCTTTTTCCCCTTTCTCCCCCTGTGTCTTTTTCCAGTGTGTCCCCCTTCTCCTTCCCCTCTGTCTTTCTCCTCTCTCTCCCTGCGCAAGTCTTGCGAGACTCGCAATGAGCGCAAAAGTGTTACTGCCTTGGTTCTTGGTTTGAGCCTTTTTTGAAAGATTTACGTTTTTACGGCCGCCAATTTCTTCCCTGCTTAGACGATTTTTGATGTCCGAAAAACGGCAATTAAACTTAATTTAACTTGCAACATGACTCACAGGCTCCCTGCATCTCCCCTTGTGCTGTGTGTGAGGTTGTAAGTGAATTTTTTGAAGTAATTGTCGTTTTTAGGGATCTTCCTACGGTTTGTGAGTTACGAGCTTGAAAACCACGTTGGTCATTAAAGTCGTAAATCTTACTAAGACTTGCGTGCGTCGTGATCAGCACCAACGTCCTACGTCCTTCGGGGCATTGCAATGTGCGCCTTTAATCCTTTTCTATCCGGCATCAGTGTAGCATCCTGGGGAAAATAAGAAGTATGACTGGCCAGAGGTCCCTTAGAGGGAACCTGAAAGGCCACAATTGCGAGCCCTGCAATGAGCGCTGTCATGGCTGAAGCATGCCAAGGCACCAGCTGTGCAATACCTTACAGACTGATGCCCTCAGCCTTATAAGAAAGGCTTATTGTGCCACGGGAAAGTGGCCCACTGAGATGGGTTAACATTGGGGATGTTGTGATTTATGTGTTATTCCTTGTCATGCCTGTTTAAAGTTGCCTGGGTGCCACTGGACCCATAATGTGGTACCCATGTTTATAGTTGGGGTGTGTGTATGAACATGATGGGAGTGATGGGATGTATGTCTGTGTTGTGCTTTGGAGGGGCTAGCACTTACAAGGGAAATATTGTAAATCCCCTCTATTTCACAGTAATGGACTAGTCCCTTATTAACACGATTAGGGAGATAATTGACCCCTAGGAGTCACATGATGCCAGTATCTCTCTCTATGTATCACAAGCCACAGACTGGTGTCTCCATGCCTATAATATGTGATATAACTATAATATGTGATATATATATATATATATATATATATATATATATATATATATATATATATATATATATATATATATATATATATATATATATATATATATATATATATATATATATACACATATACATATATATTATATATATATATATATATAATGAAAGGATCACTGTTGGGTTTAATTTGTTTATGTGATAAATAACATTGTTTGAGCTGCTTATCTCCATGTTAAGTATCCAGGGAGTGGGAGAGGATCTGTCCATGACATTTTCCTGCTTCACTTCTTGCACCCATAATAAGGGATATACAGGGGCTATTTGTTTGATTTTAGGCAGTAAACAAAGGACTTAGAATCCCTTCTTAATAAAATAAAGTACATAAAAGTAAATAGATACACAAGGATATTATCAGGCTTATTAAATTGTGATTCAGCAAATTTAAAAGGGCTCTATTTAAGCACATAGCATATATTTATTACAGAAGTTTTTAGTTAGTTTTTAGTTAGTGCTTTTGGATCGAAGTTCACTAACTAAAAACTTCTTGAAAAAATATATGCTATGTGCTTAAATAGAGCCCCTTTAAATTTGCAGAATCGCAATTTAATAAGGCTGTATATATCCAGGAGCCTTCCATGGTCCTTATCTCATTAAGAGAATGGGTGGACACTTCCATGTAATTTATGCTTAAAATACCATACTTTCAAGCTCACTCTACAATTCCACAGTTTTTTTCAATATCAACCAGTTGTAATAATATTTATTAAAATAAATATATATATATATATATATATATATATAGTAAATAAAAAGTACATCTGTGTTCACATTTGAATGTCTAAAGCAAGTTAAAAAACCTGCTTCCAGCTCAGGGTTCCGAGAAAAACAGTTATTACACTGCATTCTGGGAAGTTGAGCTGGGACACTCAAATATGGCCACAAATGCCTCGCTCTTCATTCCGTAGCCATCATCAAACATGGCTTCCTTTAAGCTTATGCATGCTGTATTACACAGCTTTAATGCAAAGCCAAGGTTGGAATAAACACAGGCTGAGTATCCAATCCATGTACAGCTGTTTCAAGCTTACTGGCTATCATCAGCATGGAGCGGGATCTCAGCCTGTGTTGTGGAAATTATGAGTAGGTAGTTCACCACAACAATCATTTATAATATGGTGGGCAAAAGAGCGATAGAAGCCCTCCACCGTACAGTAGTACAGTAAATAAAAAGTACATCTGTGTTCACATTTGAATGTCTAAAATATATAATATACATTTCCCTTGCTTGTAAAACCAATTTACAGAGAAGTGCAGTGCAGTCTATTTGTTTTTATATTGGACTAGCAACTTGCCCATCAAAAATGACGGGGCAATAAAATTGTAAGGCAGGTAATGCTGTTTGCTACAGACATTCATTTTTTTGGTGGTCTGAGATCCTTCAGCGCTCATTGCGAGGCTCCAGGATTCTGGGCTTAATATTGATTTAAGTTTTCCATACCACTATCAACATGTTTTATAATTCACATTCCACATGCCCCCTTGTTCATATAGTCCGTCAGAGCAAGTATGTTAGTTCAGAGATATGAGATAAGAGGGAACAATTATTATATCTCTGTGTCCATTGCCTTGAAAAACAGTTAAAGGCATATGTAAGTTAGCTGGATTATGAATGCACCTGATAGAGGAGCATTAGTATTGTAAATTTAAACATGTTTGTATGAAAAAAGCTAATGATGTTTGCATTAAAAAAATAAATGTGTTAGGGATGATGTTTACACCCCCAGTAGAGCTGCTCCCTGCCTTAGTAGAGCTGCTCCCTGCTTCGTTATTTTAAAACAAACCCTCGCTTTGTGCGCATGCACGGGCTGATCGGCTCTGCAGCCAGGGGAGTAGGAATTGGGGGGATTATATGAACAGGGGACATAAAAAATAGCAAAATTAAACTTAATCATGTATTACCAAATTTTGCCACTAGAGCTTTGGAGCAATATGAAAACAGTGTAAATTGAACAATGCATAATGCAATGTTTTTTTACATATACACAAACAGAATATACAGTCAGGTGCATAAATATTGGGACATCGACACAATTCTAAACTTTTTGGCTCTATACACCACCACAATGGATTTGAAATGAAACTAACAAGATGTGCTTTAACTGCAGACTTTCAGCTTTAATTTGAGGGTATTTACATCCAAATCAGGTGAACGGTGTAGGAATTACAACAGTTTGTATATGTGCCTCCCACTTTTTAAGGGACCAAAAGTAATGGGACAGATTAACAGTCATAAAACAAACTTTCACTTTTTAATACTTGGTTGCAAATCCTTTGCAGTCAATTACAGCCTGAAGTCTGGAACGCATAGACATCACCAGACGCTGGGTTTCATCCCTGGTGATGCTCTGCCAGACCTCTATTGCAACTGTCTTCAGTTCCTGCTTGTTCTTGGGGCATTTTCCCTTCAGTTTTGTCTTCAGCAAGTGAAATGCATGCTCAATCGGATTCAGATCAGGTGATTGACTTGGCCATTGCATAACATTCCACTTAAAAAACTCTTTGGTCCTTTTTATATATATATATATATATATATATATACATAAATTTCTTAATGATAATTAATTAATTAATAAAATAATAAATAAATATACTTTACCTATTTGTAATTAATATATGCAGCAAGCAATATCTTGAAGAGCTAACAATCTGTTTTGATTTTCCGGCAGCATACAATGTACATTTGCACTGTTGCTGACCTGCAGCCTTATTAAATTGCAATTCGGTCAATTGAATAGGGCTCTATATAAGCACAGAGCATATTTTTTACAGAAGTTTTTAGTTAGTGAACTTCTATCCAAAAGCAAGGTCTTCACTAACTAAAAACTTCTGTAAAACAATATGCTCTGTGCTTATATAGAGCCCTTTTCAATTGGCTGGATTGCAATTTAATAAGGCTGCTGAGGTGTAAGAGTCAGTAATGTGGCAAGTGTGCAGTGTAAATAGGCTGCGTGCGCGAGGGCAAACCGTTTGTTTATCTGTGTAATTTGACATTTTGGAATGGTAATGTTAAAGTTAGTGTTGTAAAATGGCGCTGATTGTCTATGTGTTACGTGGGAGTGGAGCATTTTCCGTTCTCCCTAATAGTGTATTTTATACCTCGTACTTTCCTGTGTAAAAGTGTTATGTGCTTGGCGGTGTTTTGCGTGTTCAGGGGTCGTGTGGCCTCGTTTTTGTTTTTTTCGTCAACCATTTTTTTTGTCGCTTAGGCGATTTTCGAGTTCCGAAACTCTGCAAATTGTGTTTAAATTGTCATGCAACCTCACTCCTAGATGTCCTGGCTGTCCCCCAGTGCTGTGTGTGATGTTTTTTTGTATATATTTAAATTTCTTTGTGTTATTGTTGTTTTTGTATGTGCACGGTTCGGCCGTTAACTTAATATTTTTTGGACCTCGGATTATTTTTTTTTCTAAGTGCCGCGGGTCGTGACGCTTTCTTTTTTGCAAGTGTTACAGGCCATAATTTTACCATGCGCTTTTTTTTAAACTGCTACGGGTCTCGCATTCTGAATTGTGTAATTGAGATTTCTGTTGATGTGTAGTTTCGAGGGTCGTAGGGATGAGTGCTTACAGCGCTCATCTCCACCAGCACTTTGGCGCTCACTGCCTAAGTTGTGCGGGGTCGTAGAGATGAGCACCTATGGCGCTCATCTCCACCAGCTCAGTATTGCTCACAACTATATATGTGATATATATATATATATATATATATATATATATATATATATATATATATATATCTATAGTAATTTAGTAATTATTAATGTATATATACATATTTATATATATATATATATATATATATATATATATATATATATATAGATTAATGAGTATTGCAGTATAATTTGATACCTTCTATATTGGACAAATATCTTATTTATAATGACGAGCTTTCGAGAGGTTTAACCTATCTTTATCAAGTCTGAATCAATACTGACATGAGATGGAACCCTCAGTTTGAATAAAAACAGCAGATGCAGATAGAGTGGAGAGAGCATCTGACATCATCAGGTAAATACATATATGCGAATAAACACAACATAGTAAAAGAAACATATATACACATACTATATACACATATACATCAATGTATACATGAAAAAACAGAGCACTGCAGTCCAAAGTGATATTTTTCCTGTTGGACAAACATCTCACTGAGAGAGCTCAGTCTGTTATGGTATAATAAGAAAAAATCACATGAAATTCTGATAATGCGTTAGGAAAAAAAAAAAAAACCTAGGTTAGATCGTTCTCTGATTGAGCACCTCTAACTTTGTTTTTTGTTTATGCAAATTACCCTTAGGAATTAGTCTCCCTAAGGGTGATGGGGGACTCCAGACATGGACCCCTTGCTCACTGTGCCTTAGAGAGTTTAGCTACACCCCACTGACGAGGCCCAATGAGGTCCGAAACGCATGTCTGGGATTTGCTGTTTCTCTTGTTCAGGGTAGAATTTCCTGGTATTACGGGGCCGGGTCACTCTAGTGAGTGGGACCAGACTTACATGCTACAGGATATTTCTCCCTGTGAAGGGCACGAGTGAGCTAAAAGAGGTTGCTCTCAGAGTGGGCTATAATGTTCATAGAACTAACCTATCAAGGTTAGTCCGTTCTCTAATTGAGCAACTCTAACTTTGTTTTTTGTCAATGTGTTAGAAAATCCAATTCCATATTAAGTCCTGTATTTTTAGTGTTGAAGAATGTGATCATCTTTATTTCAAATTCTTTTCTCTCTTGGGTGTTTTTAAATTTTCCTCTGAGTATTTTGACTTTTAAGTTTTGGATGGAGTGATCATTCTGGCTAAAATAGTGTCCCACTGGACTTCAATAACTGTTCATTATGCTTTCTTATTGAATGCCTGTGTAAATTCATCCTTAAATGCATTTTTTCCTGGTTTCTCCAATGTAACAGCCTGTGTCACATAAAGTACATTTTATTATATAAACTACATTGGAGGATGTGCATGTATGCAATCCTTTAATGTTATAGGTCTTGTTGTTATGTGTGTCTGTGTCATCATTACAAATGTGTTGACATCATTTACAGGCACGTTTGTTACAAGGTTTAGTTCCATTTTTTATATTAAGTTGTTCATTGGCCAATTTTCTGCTGACAAGTTTTGTTTCAGGTTTGGTGGTTGTTTAAATGCAAGGATGGGAGGTTTTGGGAATATATATTTTAATTCAGTATCTTCAATTAATAATAATTGTAAATCTTTGATTATTTTCCGTATTTTCTTTAAAATTGGATGGTATGTAGTCACTAGAAGTATATGTGAAGTAGTTTCTTTTGTTTTGTACTTTAATATGAATGGAAGGTGTTGAATGAACAATGAAAATTTGCTTTCTCCTTCTGTCCATATGATGAACAGATCATCTATGTAACGGTAGTATTTGTATGGTTTGTAAATGGATACAGATAAGAATGTTGCTTCTAGTTTGGCCTTAAATAGATTTGCGTATTGTGGAGCCATTTTGGAACCCATGGCAGTCCAAATCATCTGTAGGTAGGTATCTTGGTTAAAAGTAAAATAGTTGTGGGTAAGGATATATTCTATTAGTTTAACAATAATATCAGGGCCATATTTATTGTTTTTGCATGTTTGTTGAAAGAAACTTAAAACATACCTCAGTGCCATCTTTGTGTGGGATATTACTGTAAAGAGACTCTACATCCATGGTAACAAGTAGTGTATTAGCACATAGGTCTTTAATCTGATTGAGTTTGTTGAGAAAGTCAGTGGTGTCTTGTATATAGCTGCTGGTTTTACTAACTAATGGTTTAAGGATGTTTTCAACAAATCTAGATATCTGTTCAGTCAGTGTGTCCATACCTTTAACAATTGGTCTCCTGGGGTTGCCTGGTTTGTGGATTTTTGGCAGTAGGTAGAAAGTCCCAGTTGTAGGATTGGCGGGGATGAGTTGTTCTAATTTTTTATGTATATTTTTAGGGAATGTTTTCAGGAGTTTATTGAGTTGAAGAGCATATTTTTCTGTAGGGTCGTCCTGGTTCAGGTTCTTGTAGTAGGTGTTGTCTGACACTTGTCTGTTCGTTTCATTTATGTAGTCTTGAGTATTCATGATAACAACTGCACCCCCTTTGTCTCCTGGTTTGATGGTGATGTTGTTTTTTTTTTTTTAAATCTTTATGGCAGTTCTTTCTGATGGAGTAATATTGTGTAAGTCTCTTTTATATTGTGTTGTTATAATGGATGCAGTTCTCAGGCGAAAGCTTTCTATATAACTGCCCAGTTTGGTATTACGACCAGGTGGTGGGTTGAAATATGCATTTTTTTTCTTGTTACAGTCTAATGATGTTGTGGTATGTCCCTTGTTGTGGAAAAAGTCTGCCAGTCTTAATCTCCTGAAGAATTCTTCTATGTCCGAGTATAGTTGTATTTCATCTAGTTTTATGTCTCGACAGAAAGACGATCCTTTGAAGAGAACAGTGGTCTCTGCTTGTGATAGTTGGTGGTCTGAGAGATTTATAATTCCTGTGTGTTCTGTATATTTTTCAGAAAAACTATTTATTTGAGTTGGTAGGTTTTTAGATGTGTTTTTAGCAGAATTCAGGGCTGAATTTGAGTCTTTTCTTTTCTCTTCCTTTTGCTGTTGTATGTTGTTTTGCTGAAAGAGGAATTTGAGTTTTTTATTTTTATTTTTTATAAATTCATGTAGTTTTTTATTCGTGAAGATGTTGTATTTCTTTTTCTACATGCTCAGCTTCATATATGTTCCTCTTTTTTAGTTGTTGAAGGAGGCATTCTCTTTGGTGATTTAGATGATGTTTCTTTGTATAAAGTTGATGTATTAGGTGGTTCTTAGTTTTTCACTTGTATATAAAAAGAAAAATAATTAGTAAGCTCATTTGCATGTCTAAAAGGCAGGGGACATGCAAATGGGAATACAATGTACCTCACTCTTTCAATCCAAAAATAGCAATTTTATACATTGCTCCCTTAAAGCATATGCCTGCTGTGTTAAACAGCATTTAAGCAAAGCACCGGGTTGGATATTGCACAAAACAAAAATCTACTGTACAAACCAGAATCTACCTCACAGTGATGATAGCCAATAGCGTGAAACTGTTCTGTATGTGAGTGGTTCTTGGTTTGTGCAAAATCCAACCCGGTGCTTTGCTTAAAATCTGTTTAACACAGCAAGCATATGCTTTAAGGGAGCAATGTATAAAATTGCTATTTTTGGATTGAAAGAGTGAGGTACATTGTATTCCCATTTGCATGTCCCCGCCTTTTAGACATGCAAATAAGCTTAGTAATGTATTATTCGTTTTCAGTACTCTGTACGGTGGAGAGCTTTTCTCACTCTAGTGCTCACCATATACTAAATGATTGTTTTATACACATACACATATAATTTTTTATTATATTTAGGGATGGGTGGGTTTGAGAATTTAAACAAAGAGATTTAAAAAAATAAATAAAAGTTTTTTAGGTGACAGGGGCAATTCGCTGGGGCTGGGGGAGGTGATGGGGCAATTTACAGGGGCGGGGGGAGGTGATGGGGCAATTCACTGGGGCTGGGGGAGGTGACGGGGCAATTCACTGGGGCTGAGAGAGGTGATGGAGCAATTCACTGGGGCTGGGAGAGGTGATAGAGCAATTCACTGGGGTTGAGAGAGGCGATAGAGCAATTCACTGGGGTTGAGAGAGGTGATAGAGCAATTCACTGGGGTTGAGAGAGGCGATGGAGTAATTCCCTGGGGTTGAGAGAGGCGATGGAGCAATTCACTGGGGCTGGGAGAGGTGATAGAGCAATTCACTGTGGTTCAGAGAGGCGATAGAGCAATTCACTGGGGCTGGGAGAGGTGACAGGGCAATACACTGGGGCTGGGGGAAGTGACAGGAGCAACGCTCAGTTGCAATCAATTTGCATCTTCATTTGATAGAAAGCTGGCATCTTATATTTAAAGTTCATTCATTCTGTTGCATATTAACATACATTTATAGTAACAACAGCCCTGATGGCGAAGAAGACTGTAATAAAGGGCTGGGGTACTTGCTTCTCTTTTTTTCCAAAGTAGTCTAGTCCTGTCTTCCCTAATGGAATAGCTTCCCTGGATTAGCAAACGATGGACGCATCACCCCTGGGCTACCCTTGTAATAACTGCTTTTTGTTGCTTTTAAAATCATCATTAGAGAAGCTTTGTCATTCAGCTTCCATGATCAGAAGCAGCTACTAACAGCCCAATCTGTTTACCTGCTAGTGATATAAATATGGAGTCAGACCGTGTATCAATAGCAAGCATGAATGTAGATCAGTTGGATCATGAATCAACAGACTCTACACAGGAGCCAGTCTTGGCTCCTAACGGGGCAGTCACAATCCCCTCACCACTACAGCAGCGGCCCTGGATACCTTTCTGCAAGGTGATGAGACCACGAGCCCCTCCTCTGTGATGTTCTCAGCTTTGTTCTTTAAGGAGCCTGGATCTCAGCATGCCAAGTGCCCTCAGTAGTAATATAGATCAACTGGCGTTTTCTTGTGGCATTCCCAATAAAAGATAAAGTAAAAAGAAAGCAGCTATAAGCCATTAGGGTAAGTGCATAAAAGCATTTTTAGTTAATACACTTCTTGAGCCTGAAGGATGCCACCTCTGTGTCTTCCACACTTTCTGGTGAGTTGGAGAATGAATAGGTGTGTTATGCTAGTTTGTATTATCTATTCAAAAGTGTAAAGGGGAAGTCTGGGGAAATTGTTGATTTATGGGTAGATTCAGCTAAGGTTTGGGACAACTTGCATGCTCAGAATAAGTCCGCATAAACTAATACAGCCAAGCCTTGATTGCCCTGCTCTGTAACCACTCCTAATGCCTTGAGAAGGAAGCATTACTATCATAGCAGAGGCCTCTAAAACTAAAGTGATTTTATGTTCTTGGCTTAAGTACTCTCAGCCTTTATAAGCACTTCCGGCCCTCCTCTTTCTTGCACAATTCACGTTCATTTTTTTAATCTGTGTCTGGAGGGTTTATCCCAGACCCTACGTTTGCAGACTTTGGATCATTTGGACTCGGCTACATTCCCTCTCCTACTCTGGGCACTCATTCGTATTGGGGCAGCCACAACGGCCCCCAAAAAACAATGCTCCAGTGAACATAATAAAAGCTGTAGGCCACTGGAGGTCTCGCTATTTCCACAGGTAGGTTGGGGCAGTGTCAGCTGCCAGTAAGGGCATTTCCATTCCTGGAGAGCTATGGCTTTGAAGGCTTTCAATTAGACATAAGCAGCGTTTGCTAAGCACTGCATTTTGTCATTTGGCTTCATCAAGCCATACATTTGCAGATTTTGTCCCTTTTCGCAGCTTTCTGACCCTCATCGTTTGTTGATTTTGGCTCTTTTGTTGCTTTTTGCCCCCTTTTGCATCATTTTGGTTTTCCATAAGTCTAACTCATGATTTATTAGGCACTAACTCAATCAATTTCAATTCCCTCAGTGGCCTAAGGACATGCCTTTTTCATCGTCACATGGATTTCTACCAGCCCCCAGGCTTTCTATAAGTCCTAAATCACACTTCGCTTGGCACTAACTTGTAAATTTACCATTTTAAATGAATGTCCTTGTCCATGTCCAAACCATCATTGTAGATTCGGCCCACACCTACTAAACTACTAAACAGCGTCCTTGCCCATGTTCCAAGGTAACGCTTTTGGCTTTCACTAAGCACCTCATTGCTGATATGAATCCATAAGCCTCCCCTCTAAGCAGGCCAGATGTCCATAGCTACTGCCACAATGCAGTTAGCGAATTGCCCGTCAAAAAATGACGGCAATGAAATTGTAAGTGAGCTAAGGGTGTTTGGTGTATATAATGTAGCGTTGTTCGTTTTCTATGTCGTGCAAGTTTTTCTGAATATCCGTAGCTGTTTGGTGGTGTTTTGCGTGTTTATGGTAGTGTTTTGCGTGTTTATGGTAGTGTTTTGCGTGTTTAGGGACCTTTAGCCTCGTTTTCGTTTTGTTCGGCGGACATTTTTTCTCTTGCTGCGGTGATTTTCGGGTCTCTAAACTCCGAAATTTGTGCCTAAATGGAGGTGTAACTTCACTTGCAGAGGTCCTCAGTGCCCCCCTTTGCTGTGAGTAACCTTTTTATGTGTTTGTTGTTTATATTTGTTGTGTTTGTAATGTTTTTGGGGTTGCGCGGGTTGCGTCCTTGTTTTCTAATCTCGTAGGTGTTTTTCGGCAAATACGTAGGTGTTTGGTGGTGTTTTGCGTCTTTAGACTGCTGTAGCCTCGTTTTCGTTTTTTCAGCGGTCATTTTTTCTCTCGCTTAGAGAATTTTTTAGTATCTAAACTGCTTTAATTTCAGTTAAATTGAGGTCTAGCTTTAGTTTTCGAGGTCCTGGATGCTCCCTCTTCCTGTAAGTAAGCTTTTTATGTATTTGTTATGTGTATTTGTTGGATTTTTGATGTTTTGATGTGCGTGTGAGGCGGGCGTTTTTTGCGAGGTCGTAATGGGTTGTAACGTGTTTCGTATTTTGTTTGCGTTACGACGTAAAGTTTGCGAGGGTTGCAGTTGCTGGCAAGGAGTGCCATTGGCGCTCCATGCCAGCAACTGAGGCCCTCGATTCGCTTCGCGAGCCCGCAAGCGTTAGCAACAACTTGTATGCTCACAACTATTATAGATAATATATATATATATATATATATATATATATATATATATATATAATATATATATATATATATATATATATATATATATATATATATATATATATATATATAGTTGTGCTCAAAAGTTTGCATACCCTGGCAGAAATTGTGATATTTTGGCATTTATTTTGAAAATATGACTGATCATGCAAAAATATCTTTAATTGAAGGATAGTGATCCTATGAAGCCATTTATTATAACATAGTTGTTTGGCGCCTTATTAAATCATATTGATAACAGAAATCACCCAAATGGCCCTGATCAAAGATTTACATACCCTTAGTTCTTAATACTGTGTGTTGCCCCCTTTAGCATCAATGACAGCGTGCATACTTTTGTAATAGTTTTCTATGAGGCCCCTAATTATTGCAAGTGGTATTTAAGTTGCTAATTTGTCATCTCATAGTTCCTTGATTGGCAGAACACTGAACTAATAAGAACACATTTTAGCTTAATATTACTGATCCTGAAACTGTCATTACAACCTACAGACCTCCACAGATAATAGGACTGAAACCCCAAGACCCAGGCGGATAGCCTAATCTGTGCATCCATCATAACTGTCACTAGGAACTTCTAAGGCCAATGATAATGTCTCCACGGTGACTAGAAGACATAGTCATGCCTGATGCTGCATCACTGACCTGTTGCCATAGAAACGGATGGATGCCACCAATATATTAATGGTACCGAAGCACAAAGACTCATCACAATAACATGATTGTGCGTTTTGTTTTCTACTGATGTTCTTCTAAATCACCCTCATAAAAAAAAGGCTCAGCTGCAATTACTCTTTTCCATGTTTGAGGACATATTCATGCTTAAATGTCATACAATAAAAACCTTGAATTAGTAAAATGAAGGTTTTACAGAATAATGGGGCAGTCAGATGAGCCATGAATTGAAAATCAAGGCCAGTCTTTGTAGAAAAATGTAGTAAGTGGGAATAGGGGTGGAAGGGAGGGTGGGTAGGTGAAGAATAAATAAGTTAACATGACCGAAGAAACACTGCACATGACATACGTACTTCAAATGCAAGAGTAATGCAACTGTAATAACTCTAAAAAATAGTTAATTATTAATAAAAAATTGCAACATACAACATTACTCCATATAGAAATGATAGAAATAAAGAAAGGTACGTGGAGGCATCCATGACACTTTTGTGTAGTTGTGTGTGTAAGCGTTTTCATTTCTGGAGAGCAGGGCTTTATTTATGCATGCTATCTGCTTTTTGCATTTTCAATCTGATCCTAATTATGCGACAAATACTCCTGACATTTTTTTCTTCTCTCCTCCACCACTGCTCCCTCCACTTATAGATAAAAACACACTCCCATGTATATAAGTCCCATGTATGTGCGTTTCAGTAAAGGGCATTACTTCTTTTTAAAGTATAAAATCATGTCAGTTTTATTTCTGAAGGATGGGAAAGAGTTTTTAATCACTTTACTCCAGGCCAGCTACCAGGAAATCCTGCATCTACATTCCAGAACTGCATTCATGCTCCCTAAAGATCTTGAAGCAAAGGCTCCTTCTAGGGCAATCCCTAGCTCATTATTGAGCTTTCACGAAGTGATGCAACAAATATAAGATGGATTAGTCTACACCCAAACAGAGTTTCTGTTCTTTTACACATAAATATGTCTAAGAAACTCTGACTTTTTCTAAAAAAAAATTTATGTCCTTGGTTTATTACATATTTCATAAGCAGGCTCTATTTTCTTGAACTAGAGCGGGCATTTAAAAGTGATCTAATGGAGACCACCAGACCACAATCATTGCCAGATTTACCATGGACCATATGTTGCAAAAACTGCAAACTGTGCAGCTAAACCAGGTTCCACAAAAAGGGGCTCCCACAATAAATGGAAATATATATACAGTATATATATATATATATATATATATATATATATATATATATATATATATATATATATACAATAATAATAAAATAGTAATATTAAATCTGTAATAAAATAATAAAATAGTAAATAATCTGGGTCCCACCCCAAATGGATTAATTTGAGCTCACTGTTCTTATTTAGTTCTTCCATTATTTTCCATTTCATATTTTTTGGTTTGATCTAGTTTTCCCTACCACTAGGTAGGGATTACAGTTTTTATCACCTATGACAGGCCGTTTAGAAGGCCGGTCATATAAAATAATAATCTGTGTCTAGGTCAGGGGAGCAGATCTCCAAAAGAAGATTAAGAAACTAGAAAGTTCAAAGGAAGGTGACTAAAATGGTGCAGGATCTTAAAGGCACAACTTATAAGGAAAAACTTTATAAGCTTAATATGTGTAAGGTGGGGGGGATATGCTGATGGTGTTCGGTCATTCAGCCATTTGAGTCTCTCAGTGACCCTATGGACCTCAGCACGCCGGCATATATTGTGACTGGGTGTGTTAATTCATAAGATTTTCTTGGCAAAGATGCTGAAATGGGTTTGCCAGTTCCTTCTTCTCTCTGCTGTGACCTGCACATGTTGGGTGACCCTACATGGAACAGCTCATAGCTTCATTGAGGTACACAAGCCCCTTCACCACAAAAAGAAAGTGATACAAGCAGACTGGTGATAAATCAACAGAACATTAAGATTCAGGAGCATCTCATTTGCATAATAGAGCATCACAAACAATGTTCAGAAGGGAGCAAACCTTCAAATGTATTACATTATTTAATTTTTTTAATAAGTTCAAGCGGAAGTATCATCCAAAAAAATAGAAGTGCAAGAACAAGAGTTCATGATTTGAAGAAACTTGACAGCAAGGGTAGTACATAAGTGGCCCAGACTTCCAGTGAAAGTTATATGAACATTGTTTGTGATGCTCTATTATGCAAATGAGATGATCCTGAATGCTAATGTTCTGTTGATTTATCACCAGTCTGCTTGTTTGTTTCCATGGTGGCAAAATCAGTGTACCCCAGTTTGTTATGCAGTTAGATCCCATCGTCCATAGTGACCAAACATTCTGTGCTACAAATTACCATGTGCCAGTGCACATTAATATAAAGGAGCTGCCCATACAATGAGGGATTCTTACTGTAGACAAAAACAGATAATACAATGTGTATACAGTTTTTTGGGGTGACTTTGTGAATAGGCAGAACCAAAGCAAAAACCTCTAGGAATTGTATTTATTTTAACATTTATCATATAAGTGCATGCTGGTTAGAATTATGTTTTTTTTTTTTAATGAAATAAAGAGCTTGTCGCTATAAATAAAGGCAGCAAACTTCCCTGCTAGGATGTTTTTTTTTTTCATTTTTTAAAAACATATTCCAACCTTCAGATTACTCTGTTCTGTCTTGGACTGACATAACTATAAATCACTTCTTCTTCTGTAGTCAGCAGTATATAGTAGTAGTATAGTATAGCATATAGTAATAGTATAGTTTAGTAAAATAGCAATAGTGGAGTTCCCTGGTGGTCCAGTGATTAGGAATTCAGTGCTTTCACTGCTGGGGCCTGGGTTCAATTCCAAGTCAGGGTATCAAGAGGTCATACCACCCTGAAGCCCAGCAGGGTTGGGCCTGGTTAGTACTTGTATGGACAATCACCTAGGAATACCAGTAGCTGGAGAAGGAATTGGAAACCCACTCCAGTATCTCTGCTATGAATACCAAAGGGGATCAACATGACATTGGACATAAAGATGCCCTGGTGTGTTATGGTCCATGAGGTCATGTAGAGTCAGAAACGACTGAAAGATGCAAAACAAAAACAAAATAGAAAGAGTAGTATAGTGTAACATTTACAGTAGTAACAGTATACTTGCAGTGGTAGTATAGTATAGAGACATAGTACAGTAGTATAGTAGTAGTATAGTATAATTGCAGTAGTGGTATAATAAAGAATATTGTAGTAGTATAGTAGAGTATATATCAGTAGTAGTATAGTATAGTATAATAGCAGCAGTATAGTATAATTGCAGTAGTGGTATAATGAAGAATATTGTAGCAGTATAGTACAGTATATATCAGTAGTATTATAGTATAGTATAATAGCAGTAGTAGTATAGTACAGTATAATTGCAGTCGTGGTATAATAAAGAATATTGTAGTAGTATAGTAGAGTATATATCAGTAGTAGTATAGTATAGTATAATAGTACAGTACAGTAAATAGCAGTAGTAGTATAGTATAATAGCAGTAGTAGTATAGTATAATTGCAGTAGTGGTATAATAAAGAATATTGTAGTAGTATAGTAGAGTATATATCAGTAGTAGTATAGTATAGTATAATAGCAGCAGTATAGTATAATTGCAGTAGGGGTATAATGAAGAATATTGTAGTAGTATAGTATAGTTCAGTATAAAGCAGCAGTAGTAGTATAATATAATAGTATAGTACAGTATATAGCAGTAGTAGTATAGTATAATAGTATAGTACAGTACAGTATATAGCAGTAGTAGTATAGTATAATAGCAGCAGTAGTAGTATAATATAATAGTAGTATAGTGCAGTAGTATAGTATATAATAGCAGTAGTAGTATAGTACAGTATATAGCAGTAGTTGTATAGTACAGTATATAGTAGTAGTTGTATAGTACAGTATATAGTAGTAGTATAGTAAAGTATATAGAAGTAGTAGTATAATATAATAGAAGTAGTATATAGTAGTATAGTGTATAATATAATAGCAGTAGTAGTATAGTACAGTATGTAGTAGTATAGTATAATAGCAGTAGTAGTATAGTACAGTATATAGAAGTAGTAGTATAATATAATAGAAGTAGTATATAGTAGTATAGTGTATAATATAAAAGCAGTAGTAGTATAGTACAGTATATAGAAGTAGTAGTATAATATAATAGAAGTAGTATATCGTAGTATAGTGTATAATATAATAGCAGTAGTAGTATAGTACAGTATATAGTAGTAGTATAATAGCAGTAGTAGAACAGTATATAGTAGTATAGTGTATAATATAATATAAGCAGTAGTATAGTACAGTATGATGGCAGTAGTAGTATAGTACAGTATATAGTATAATAGCAGTATATAGTTGTGGTCGCTGTGTGATTGTGTGGTAAGGAGATGAATATACTCAGAAATACTCCTTATGTCTTATTTAATCCATTGCACACCTCCCGCATTGCATTACTAGATACTAAAACGCTGTAATTATGTGAGTGCACCGTCCCGGGCTGATCTATTACCCACTGACGCCTTAATGCATTTGTGCTGTTATTCTTCATGTAAACCAGTCACAATCTATGTCTCATATTATTTTTACATTACAAAAACAAGACATTCTCTTCTTGGAAACTGACGTTACATCTGAGATTGTCAGTGGTATTCTATAATGGTTTCTTGTCATATAAGACAGTAACACAATGACACATTTATATAGTGATTCTCTTTAGTAAGGATGTGCAGGCAATGGAATGAAATTAAAGGTATATGGAAGTTTCCTGGATTATGAGAGCATCTGATAGAGGAGAAACAGTAGTGTATGAAACCATTTTTATCTGAAACAAAAAACAAAATACAAATTAATAAACTTACCCTAAAGTTTGCAAAACGAGTTTAACCATCGCAATATTTTCAAGCCCGTAACTTGGAAGCCGATCCGAGCCCGCAATAAGACACCAATAGAATAGCAAAATAGCTTGCAACCTCACTTATGGGCTCCCTGATCTCCCGAAAGCTCAATTGAATACGACCCATTTACTGCAATAATACAATTCACACTTTTTGGGTTTAGATTAAAATATCTAAAGAACCAAAAAGAATAAGCTTACATTTTTAGTTGTAGCAATGTGAGTTATATCGCCATTTGCAGATTGCTTCTGATTTTTGCTTCTTGCAGAAAATATAGATTTTCCCGCAGAGTAACGTGGTTATATAAAAGCTCATATAAAACATTGAAATATGCATCAAATTAAAAATCCTAATTCTTTTTTCACTTTCTGCAAATATGACTTACATGAAATGACATGATGATGCTGAGCAGTATTGATGAATTGTACATATCCATTTGAGAAACCGCAAACTGCATCCATATCTGCCCCGTTACTTCATACTGTATGTGTCATCTATTAGCAATCTATGATTCATATGATTTATACTACTTATTTTGTCCTTTTACTTTATCTGAGCAATAACTTGTTATTCTCTGAAGATGCAAAACACAAAGTGGTATATTTATTAAAAAAATTGATAAATGGTGTTAAATATCATTATTCTCTATGTGTGTTTCAGGGGTTATTCATCAAACAGACAGATCTTTTCTTGTATAGCTTAGAGGACAGAAGAGAGATGGGTGATATGATAGACACTTTCAAATGTATCAAGGATTTAATAAAGTTCAGAAGGAAATATCTTCCAGTACTAGAGGAATGCAAGAACATAATATCATGGAATATTACAGGGTAATATGAGAAAGTACTATAGTACAATACAAGTAGTAGATAGTGGAACACCCTTCCAGTAGAAGTGATCGGGTCAAACATATGAAGGGAGGCATCATGGAAAATATCATCCTGGGATGTTTTCTCTGATTGACGTGATTGGCTGACTAGCAGGTTAGGGATACAATAAGGAATTGCTGCAGGAGGGGAGCCGTGTCACAGAGTATAACAACTGTATGGTATGTGATCATGGATATTTATCTAATAAACAACAAACAAATATAGAGAACAAACTAACCTTAGTTTTATGGACAAGACAATTCACTCTTCTTTTAGCCACTTATATCCTTCACAGGGAGAAATATCCTGTAGTATATCAGTCTGGACTCACCCAATAGAGGGATTTAGCCCCAAAACCCCAGACATAAGTTTAGGTCTTAGTTGTGCCTCATCCGTAGGGTGTAACTGATCTCCCTAAGGCACAGTGAGCAAGGAGTTCACGTCTCGAGCCCCTATCCCTACCTTAGGGAGACTAAGCCCCAAGGGTCATTTGCAAATGCAAACACCAAAAATATATCTCTAATAGATGAAATAATCCTTTTTTTATACATATTTCGCTTAGATGACTGCAAGGAAAACAATATCTATTTAGTATCACTTTAAACATCAAGTTTGCCCCTTACCATTACATTTTGCATGAAGAATTTGGTATGCATCCCTTGGTCCACCTTTTTTTGGCTGTACTAGGCGATCATATTTACTGGATACTATATATTGGATACACTTGCTAAGCAAAGGAAATAATAAAATACATTCTGATTACTCCTACATATCTCAAGCAGACCAAAACACTTGATTTTCCAACATACTTTCTCCAATTGATACTAAGGATTCTGGGTAGTGACATGCAAATCATCTCATTTGTCTCTAGCCACTTATCATGCGATGCCTTTAGGTCTGTGCATGCTGATTAGGGTATAGTGTCACCAATATATTTGGTTCATCAGTGTGAAGTTGATCTCTGGCTGACTTGACTCTATTAAAGGCTGAAACCCTCCTTCATTACAAAGTCATCTATGGAATACAACGATCTACCACTAGGCACAGCAAGGAAACTAACTCCTTTACATCGTATTTGGTATAAGCAGACTTTATACATTCTCCACTAAAAAAAATCATTTATACCAATCCAAGAATTATGGATACAGTGCAAACCTTGGCTAAGGATTATATTTGGATTTGTTGCTGTCTGACTCTCTGTGACCCTATGAACCACAGCACACCAGGCACATTTATTGTTATGTCTCTGGTCGTGCTTATCCACAAGGTTTTCTTGCCAAAGACAATGGAGTGTGTTGCCAGTTCCTTCTTCAGTGATCTGCTATTTGTCTGACCTCTCTGCTATGACCTGCCCATCTTGGGTGACCTTACATGGTATAGCTCACAGCTTCATTGAGGTACACAAATTCCTTCACCACTATAAGGTAGCGATCCTGAAATGGCCTGAAAACCAATTCATTTCTGAAGCAAAGTGGCAGTGGACAGGCCATGAACAATTCACTATATGTAATAGAAATATAATAACCACACGTGCTTTTCTAGATAAATGTTAGTCTGGTTAATATTGTACGGCCTAAACTAATGATGCAGGGGTTGTACAGGAGGACTAAAATCAGAATCCACAGAAGAGCAGCCAATCAATACACAAGAGGGGGTACATATTAATACACAAGAGGGGGTGCATATTAATACACAAGAGGGGGTACCTATCAATACACAAAAGGGGCTCTAAAAAAAATGTTTTGTAGAAATATTTTTCCTAGAGTAGTTCATTTTTCCCTCCTCAATTACTTTTAAGAAGTGGCCAGAGTAACAGCTTTTCATTTTCTGGGACTACCCCCTCTTTTCCTGTTCTCTCTCATGTAGGATGTTATGTTTCCTAGCTGTGACCTAAAGTCACACCCACAAGGAGAGGCTTCACACAACCCATCATTGCCCCTCCTGGGAACCTCTGATCCCCCTCCCTCCTGGACAGTGCGGGGCAGTTCAGCACACTGGGGATGTGCATCAGGGCAGAGTTAAGAGAGCAAAAGTCGGATGACATTAAAGCAAGGGATGGCTTCTGTAAGGGGGAGAAAAGGGGATGGGGTTGGGTGCTGGGTGGGAATGGCTGCTGACAAGGACTGGGTACTATGTAGGGATGGATGCTAATAGTAGTGGATGCTGTGTGGTTGTGGATGTTGGTAGGGACTGGCTGCTATGTATAGTTAGTATATTTATATGTATATATGTAAATACTTGAATGACCAAGAAACAGCAAGAGAGAAAGGATAAAGCTCATTTACTATACTATGTAGACCAAGTTATTTTTGGAACACAAAGAGGTAAATTCATAAATGACTGTTAAATATCAATATAGTCTTTTATGCAGAAGAGTCAGTTCATAAATGGATGGACAACACTGTGATCCAATTTTTGTTAATCGATCTCTTGGGAGTTTTTGTGGCCTTTGAAAGCTCTGCATCTAAGCTCAAAATATCCAAAACCACATTTGTGGCCAACCTCAGCAGAATTTGGACGGATTGGCCATTTAGCCAACTTACTCAATACTTGTCAGGAAAGTACAAATATACCCTAAGCTATTTATTAGTCAATAAGTAGAGATGTGGTTTGAAATATCATAAACCATTATAGATTAAACCAAATTAATTTTGGAGTTCCCTAAAAAGCTAAATACACTTTTTAACATTAATACTCCTGAAAATGATTTACTGATACATACAAATGAGTATTTTTGAGGCAACATGTTGTGTATGTTTAAATCAGAGAGCTTAGACTAGTTTGTGGCAAATTATTTTCAGAAATAGAAAGAAAACAATGGTAAATTTGGAAGAAATCCTCTTAGATGCAGAAGAGTTTTTTCTTCAGAAATATGATAGGATTTGTTTTATTAGTTATTTATTTATTTGCTCCTTGCTGCTTTTTTTTTGGCGTCGCTCAGTCTCTTCCGGATCTCCATGACCTCATGGACTGGAACACATCAGGCACATGTCCATGGTCACACTTGGTTTTCATGGCAGAGATACGGCTCCTGGTATTCCAAGGTGGTCTAATTACCAGAAACGTAGGCACAGAAGTTATTATTTCTGTTCAGAGATAGTCAGTCACTTTTAGGATCAGCCCTATTTTTAAGATCAGTGATCTAGGACTTAGCATTATTATTATTATTTTTATTATTATTATCCTTTATTTGTAACGCGCCAACATATTCCGTAGAGCTATACAGGGGTTAAGTATAAGGCAATTTAAAAAAAATCATTGCAATAGAATAGAGACCCATACAATCTAAAGGGTTTGGGTTTGATACAGGAGAGTGATAGATGTGTTGTCCATATTAAGACTGAAGGTGATAATCTTTTTTAAACAGATGCATTTTTAGTGAGTTTATGAAGGAATTGAGGCAGGAGGATAGTCTAGTGGAGCGAGGCAAGGAGTTCCATTGAGTATGGGCAGCATGAGAAAAGTCCTGAAGGCTGGAGTGAGAGGAGGTGATAAGAGAGGAGGACAGAAGAAGGTTGTTAGCAGAGTGAAGAGGGCAGTTGGGGGAGTATTTTGAGACAAGAGCAGAGATATATGAGGGTGGATTATTATTGAAGGCTTTATACGTTAGGGTCAAGATTTACAATGTTATTCTGGAGGCTGCAGGAAGCTACGGGAAGCCAGTGCTGTGACTGAAAGAGAGGAGCTACAGACACTGAGCTTCCATGGTAGATAAGTCTAGTGGTGGCGTTCATTATGGATTGGAGCGGAGACAGATGGGTGATTGGGAGGCCAGCAAGGAGAGAGTGCAGTTATTGAGGTGAGATATCATGAGAGAATAGAATAGAGAGCAGAAATCAGGTGGTACCTGGTGAATCCACAGTCTTGTCAAATAGGTGATAGCATCTCCTCATCCACTATAATAATTAACAAAAAGTCTGTAACATCTGCGCAGGTATCAGACATTTTATTAAACAAGATGCGCAATCACGCTCTGCAGCTTGGTGGTCAGGAGGAACATAGACGCGCACGTGACGCAAATGTAGGCAATGCGCATGAGCATTGCAAGCCAGGACGGGGGGGAGAGGATAGAGAGAGAGAGAGAGAGAGAGAGAGAGAGAGAGAGAGAGAGAGGGCGGATAGAAATGAGAGAGAGATAGGAGAGAGAGAGAGAGACAGGAGAGAGAGAGAGAGAGGCAGGAGAGAGAGAGAGAGATAAAGAGAGACAGGAGAGACAGATAGAGAGACAGGATAGACAGAGGGAGAGAGAGTGAGAGTGACCAGAGACAGACAGAAGAGAGAGACAGGAGATAGAGAGAGGCAGGAGAGAGAGATAAAAAGAGACAGGAGAGACAGATAGAGAGACAGGATATACAGAGAAAGGGAGAGCGAGACCAGAGAGAGAGAGAGAGAGAGACAGGAGAAAGAGAGAGAGACATGAGATAGAGAGAGGCAGGAGAGAGAGATGAAAAGAGACAGGAGAGACAGGATAGACAGAGAGAGAGAGAGAGAGAGAGAGAGAGAGAGAGAGAGAGAGCCAAGAGAGAGAGAGAGAGAGAGAGAGAGACAGGAGAAAGAGAGAGAGACATGAGATAGAGAGAGGCAGGAGAGAGAGAGATAAAGAGAGACAGGAGAGACAGATAGAGAGACAAGAAAGACAGAGAAAGAGAGAGAGAGACCGAAGAGAGAGAGACAGGAGAGAGGGAGAGGATAGAAATGAGAGAGATAGGAGAGAGAGAGAGAGAGAGAGAGAGATAGGTGAGAGAGAGAGAGAGAGATAGGAGAGTGAGAGGCAGGAGAGAAAGAGATAAAGAGAGACAGGAGAGACAGATGGAGAGACAGGATAGACAGAGAAAGAGAAAGAGAGAGAGAGACCAGAGAGAGAGAGAGAGGCAGGAGAAAAAGACAGGGGAGAGAGAGAGAGAGGATAGAAATGAGAGAGAGATAGGGGAGAGAGAGGCAGGATAAAAAGACAGGAGAGAGAGAGAGAGAGGCAGGAGAGAGAGAGTGGATAGAAATGAGAAAGAGAGAGGCAGAAAGAAAGAGGCAGGAGAGAGCAAGAGACAGGAGAGAGAGAGGCAGGAGAGAAGGAGATAAAGAGAGACAGGATAGAGAGAGAGACGGGAGAGAGTGTGCGCAGAGAGAGAGAGCACACAGAGAGAGCAAAAGCACACATAGAAAGAGAGCACAGAGAGAGAGAGAATGCACAGAGAGAGAGAGAGAGAGCACATGCAGAGACAGACAGCACAGAGAAAGAGCGAGAGACAGCAGAGAGAGCGAGAGCAGAGAGAGAGCACAGAAAGAAAGAACGTGTGCACAGAGAGACAGCACAGAGACAGACAGCACAGAGTGAGAGGGCACAGAGAGAGAGCACGCACAGAGAGAGAGAGAGAGCGCAGAGAGAGTGCAGAGGGAGAGAGAGCACACACAGAGCTTCACAGAGACAAACAGCACAGAGAAAGAGATAGACAGTGCACAAAGAGAGACAGCAGAGAGAGAGAGAGAGCACAGACAGAGAGAGTGCAGGGAGAGATAGAGAGCACAGAGAGAGAGAGCACACAGAGAGAGAGAGCACACAGACAGAGAGAGCGCTGAGAGAGAGAGAGAGCACAGAGAGAGACAGCTCAGACAATTGAAGATACAATTATATGATACCATAATTTATGACAGGCCAGGTACTAGGTGTATAATAAACCAGGTTCCTTCATTTAGAAAAGGGTAATGGTTCTCGAACTTCAGGAGAGCAACACTGCAACCTTTAAGAATTAATATCAAAGCTTGCAGAGCACTGGGAACCTTCCTTACATTTTGAGAGTGGCTTGCTGATATTAAGGTCAGGAGACTGAGATGGTCACTCCACAACCTTCACCTTTTTCTGCTGTAACCACTGGACGGTCAACTTGGCCTTGTGCTTAGGGTCATTGTCATGCTGGAAAGTCCAAGAGCGCCCATGCGCAGCCTTCGTGCCGAAGAATGCAAATTGTCTTCCAGTATTTTCTGATAACATGCTGCATTCATCTTGCCATCAGTCTTCACAAGATTCCCCGTGCCTTTAGAGCTCACACACCCCTAAAACATCAGTGAGCCCCCACCATGCGTCACAGTGGGGATGGTATTCTTTTCACTATAGGCATTGTTGACCACTCTCCAAACATAGTGCTTATGGTTGTGACTATAAAGCTCTTTTTTGGTCTTGTCACTCCAAATTACAGTGTGCCAGAAGCTGTGAGGCGTGTCAAGGTGTTGTCGGGCATTTTGTAACTTGGCTTTTTTGTGATATTGACACAGTAAAGGCTTCTTTCTGGCATCTCGACCATGCAGCTCATTTTTGTTCAAGTATCGTCGTATTGTGCTCCTTGAAACAACCACAGCGTCTTTTTCCAGAGCAGCCTGTATTTCTCCTGAGGTTACCTGTGGGTTTTTTCTTTGTATTCTAAACAATTCTTCTGGCAGTTTTGGCTGATATCTTTCCTGGTCTACCTGACCTTGGCTTGGTGTCAAGAGATCCCCAAATTTTCAATTTTCTTAATAAGTGATAGAACAGTACTGAGTGACATTTTCAAGGCTTTGGATATTTTTTTATATCCTTTTCCATCTTTATGAAGTTCAATTACGTTGTTACTCAGGTCATTTAACAGTTCTTTTCTGCTCCCCATGGCTCAGTATCTAGCCTGCGCAGTGCATCCACGTGACAGCAAACAAACTCATTGATTATTTATACACAGACACTAATTGCAATTTAAAAAGCCACAGTGTGGGAAATTAACGTTTAATGTCCATTTTAAACTGTGTGTGTCACCTTGTGTGTCTGTAACAAGGCCAAACATTCAAGGGTCTGTAAACTTTTGATGAGGGCTATTTGGGTGATTTATGTTATCATTTTGATTTAAAAAGGAGCTAAACTATGTGATAATAAATGGCTTCATATGATCACTATCCTTTAATAAAATACATTTTTTTTGCATGATTAGCCATGTTTTCAAAATAAATACCAAAATGTCACAATGTCTGCAAACTTTTGAGGACAACTGTATATAACACTGTCACAAATAGCACCTTCCTGAAGATCCATCTCATCTCTGTCCAACCCTAATATGATAAAACATTTTATTACTAAAATAGTCTCTCCTTCTGGAAGACCCTTATCTACCAAAAAAAAAGGATAATACTATCCTGAAGCTTAAAGGCATAGCCAAGTTTCATACATTTCTGCACACCTTAGGCAAAACATATCTAAAAATCCCTCTAATTATTATGTCGACCCCCCCCCCCATCAGCATGCAGCATCAGGGGAGCAATATTAACCCACTATTTACCTGATGTTGCTTGCTCAGCCAATCTCCTTGCAGCTTCCTATCTGTATGTCAGCAGCAATACATAGCACAAATCAGTGATACACTACATATCCAAGGCTGCTTTACAGCACAAGCAAGAAACCCAGTGTTAATTCAAAAGTTTCAGCTAACCTGATTGGTGAAAACAGCCTGGGGTTGGAGGGTGTTAACCCTAATTTGCAGAAATTACAAGACATTTTGCTGACTTTAATGTACATCTTTATTTTGGGATTTTGTCATGCAAAACATGTTTGCATACTCTACTTAAGCTCCTCTGTCAGATGCATTCATAAGCCAGCAAGCTTAAGTATGCCTTTAATTTAGACAAATGTTTAAGTATAAAAAAGTGGCAGGCTGGATAGGAAATTTTTGTTCTTATCTGCCACAATGTTTATGTTCTGCTTGACCTATCACTTCCATGACCTAATCATGTCTCTATCTCCTTGCAACTGTTTCATCAAAAACCCAAATAAAATGGTTAGATACAAATAAATATTTTTTTTTAATAAACTACATGGTCTAGGATTAGATCGAGAGGTGGTTAACTGGATACAATGTTGGGTACGGATAGATGTCAGATAATCATAGTTACTGGATTTTTAGAGGAGGGGGCAGCTGGACTGGTCAATAAATGGATCCCACCCTTTATGTTCTCTCCTCTATTGGTCTTAGGTCCTCTTCTCTGAGCATTTTTAAGGATCTTGCGAGATGGCAGTTAGTAAGTGACTCTGTCCCAAGCACTAAATAGGAAATTGTATTAATGCATCATGTTTCCACAATATGTCTCAAGCATAAAGCAATAAGTGGAGAAGTATTAGGTATCCATAATGTTAGGATAATGTTATGCTCCCATTACTCTGAGCTCATGAGCCAAACTGCACAGTTCTATGCTATGGCAACCCACAACATCACAGCACTTCACTTCAAGATTCTTCCCCTTCAAAGATGTCAGCACAAAAGGAATGACAGGTTACTAGAAGAGTACTTGGGTGGTTAGTTTTGTTTAATATATTTATCAGAGATTTTACTAGAGGGCTTCAAGGGAAGGTATGCATTTGTAATGATACAACATTTTTTAAAAATTGTCAAATGTGTAGGATATAAGGCCTAATGCTGTAAAGCTAAAGTGTATGTACTGTATTTAGGACACACAGTATTTGCTTTAGTGGTGATGCGAGAAAGAACAGAGTAACAATTCCAACAAAACCACTCATAGATTTACACAATAAAAACCTTATTTATATTGTGCAGAGATATTGATCCATGTTGAACAGTTTCTGAAAGCATCACAATGAAGTCTTTGAAAAACCCATTTTAGGAGCCTTTTCAATAAAATAACATGTTATGCCGTGACATCTGAAGGTCATGTTCAATTTGTTTTGACTTGGATGTTGTTTGAACACCCAGATAACCCTGGATTCCATAAAACATGAAATACAAATGATATTCCTGATAAAAGCCTCTTGTAATATGTTTTTTAACTGTTTGTTATGATGTTTTAGTCACATTTGCTGAGGGGTCAGTGCCAATTAATTTCTCTAAATTACTGTTATGTGCAACAGACCTGAAATACAAAGCACAGGAGAGGACATTTAATGTTGTGAGTGTGATGGGGTCTTCTACACATGGAATGAATAGGCATTTTGCTTGACCAAATTGTGGAATTAGGTTACATTGTATTTATTAAAACGAATTTCCAGTTGCTCATATATGCAACAATATTATTATTTATCCAGGAAACAGAAGAAGATTAATATGAATATTATGAAATATTAATTAAAATAATGATTTATGTTAAGGTTCATCATCTCTTAAAGGGGTACATATTACGAAATGAGGTGAAAAGCAAATTTCCTTAGTTGACCCCTCAGACCCATGTGAAGTTCTGTTTTCCTGACCAGGGGACTTTTGGATCCTGTAGCCATTTTGTATATAGACATGTAATTCCCATGCTTGTCCACAAGATGTCACTGCAGGACGTTAGGGTAATTACAGGTCCTTTGTCTATGTTGCCGCTCTGAGGCCATGTGTTCCCCCCCCCCCCCCAAGGTGGGCAAGCTATGATTGGGTGATGCTAATCTGGGCGGGGGATTTGAATGTGTTCAGCCCACTGTGATGTAACTGGGAGAGGAAAATCCTTTGTCTGGGGCAGTTGTTGTTTTGAAATGCAGTAAGAGTGTCAATATAAAACCATGCTTCTGAACTACAAAGACTATGGTGTATATCTTTAAGAAGGACGGATATGTCTGCCGGTCACCGAGAGGCCCATTCCTTCAACAAAGATTGCCAGCATATTAAGGGCAATTCCTGTATCTAAAAGGCAGGAAGAGTTGGAGCCTATCTGGAATCTTCACAACCTACATATACATTTTAAAGGAACACTGAATTCACTCTATCTGCTCTGTGTCACATGATAAAGGAAGAAAAATTATGTAGAAAATATAGTTATGAGTTAAGTATGGAATGCCTTTTTGTAATATGAGCATTTAGATATATTGTCATTTTCATTACTTTAAAGCACCTTGAGGCATAGTCTGGTCCTCAGCTGAATGACCTATGAATGGCACATGTGGATCTAAATCCTATCAAATCCTATTTTTAAACAGTCATTTTTATTTTGGTTACAAGACCCAACATAAATGATATAGAAGCTGTAAAGGGTAAGTATGAGAAGTGTTACATCCCCAATATTAGCTCTATGGTATATTTAGCTTTTTCACACATTGCACAGCATATAGAGATCTAGCCTAATGATACTGTGGACTATGATGGTGTTCTTGAGGGTTATTCTTCTTCTTATCCTTTTTCTTCTCTTTTACTCACAACTGATAACTATTATAGTGGATACTTTATTTATAGAGCACCAACATATTCCACATGTGCCCTATATCTTGCCCATCTCTTCACTGCTGTACCTCACTCTTTTCTCTATCTGCTCTAACCCCCTCTCCGTGTCTCTCCGTCGCTCCCACCATTTCTCATTCTACTTTCAAGCCAGGCCTGAGAGCAAATCCATTCTATAAATAAAGAAAAATAGGCATGGGTGAGTGAGGTGCACTCACCCATGCCTGTTTTTCTTTATTTATAGAGGCATGCAAATCACTTTTACCCAACCAATCAGCAGTATATGCTATCACAATATGTCACCAATTCACCCACCATTTCTACCAGCGCTCTCTCCTGTGCTTTAACTTAGAACATCTACTAGGGCGAAGACAACAAGACTGCATACTAGCGCCACTCTCTCATAAACTTCCAATTAGATTTTTACTCTCCTACTAAATGAAAACATCTTCCCAACGTTTTCTACACAGGCAACTATATATCTGTCTTAGAAGAAATGTCTTCTCTTCTCTTTATCATCAAATATGATATTCAAGTCCATGCGAGTTCCATTATATGTATTAACACATTGATTGCTGGAATCAATATAAAACGTAAATGAAACATTAAAATAAGTATTTTATATTGCAGATTTGCGAGCTTGAGAATGTTGTGCTAATCATTTTAAAACCTAACATCACTTTCCCTTTCATTTTAAGTAAGTAGTGTTTGGATATTTTCATTTACAATGCTATGGATAGGACTTTAACCTTGTTGCGTATCCTGATGAGGATAGGTACAGAGAGAAATATGTCATGTGTAAAGTGGAGTGTCTGTGGGGAGTATCTGGAGATTATATCTGATATGTAGGAGGGTGCGGAGTTGTTGAGGGCATTATAGGTGCGTGTCAGGATTTTGAATTTCATTCTAGTGGATATGAGAAGCCAGTGAAGAGATTGGCAGAGTGGGGTAGCAGGTGAGGAATGACTAGTTACATATATGAGCCTAGCAGATGTATTTAAGACGGATTACGGTGGGGAGAGTCTAGTAATGGAAAGGACTGTTAGGAGTGAGTTGCAGTAGTCTATGTGGGCAATAATAAGTGAGTGAATTAGGATTTTTGCTGTTTCATGTAAAAGAAAAATACAAACCTTAGGCATGGGTTAGTTTTTCAATGCCTGAATGTATGTATATACAAGCTATTTTACGGCCTATCTCCTACACCCTGCTCATAGCTGCAATCTGCAGGTACTCAACAGAGTTTAGTATGTTGCCAAGGTAGGCAGAACAGATTGAGAAAAGTAAGTGACTGAAAAAACAGATTCTTGAGGTATCAGACAGTGGACTCCTTTAAAAACTCCCACAAGGATGATATTTAACTACAGGGGTTCTTAAGAGAAATTGTATGCAGCTGTTACAGAGAGTTTATTGCATGTAGCGATGTAACATGTGCTAGAAAACTGCCTATCTATCTATCTATCTATCTATCTATCTATCTATCTATCTATATATCTTTTATGGTTGGAGTTAATCACAATTAATCACAATATATACATAACCCCCTTACATGACAGAGAAGGAGTTGGGGGTCAATTACACTCACACTAGCCCCTATGGAGATAGCCTAGGTTACGATGGGGGTCTATAGGCACACCCATGATAAAGGGGTTTGGTTCAAGGGCGTTATTTGGGACCCCAAGGTTACTAGTTATGATATTATGGGAGTCCATAGGGACCCAATGGTAGGAAATCAATGTTAATCTTCTCTAATTGAATTGTCTTTTTTGTAAATGTTCTGCAATGTTATGGGTTGAAGTATATAAGGATTCCCATTTTTTTTCTGTGAGTTTCCCTCTGTTGCCAATATTATATATATTCACATAGTATATGTATATATTATTGTTCCTTTTTATACATATACAACATTATGCCCACAGAAGTAAAAAAATAAAAATATATAATACTCTCCCCATCCTCTCTCTACCTTCTCCCTTCTCCCTCTTTTTCTCCCTTCTTCACCTCCTCTCCCTTGTCTCCTTCTATCCATTTCCCTCTACTTTCTCCCCCTCCTCTCTCTCCCCCAATTATCCATTCTCTTTCATTGCTTTTTCTCTCTCCTCCCTTTCCCCTTTAGTTTCTCTCTATCTCCTTTCTTTCCCTTATCCCTTTCCCTTCTCTCTCTTCTCTCTCTCCCTTCTGTTTCTCCCTTTGGCCACTCACTGTCTCCCCCTTCTGTCTCTTCCTCTCTCCCACCCTTCTTTTCCCCCTCTTGTCTCTCCCCTCCCCCTTCTCTCTATCCCCTATTACTCTCTTCCATGTCTCTCACCGGGTCTGGCGGCTCCTCTGGTCTGGTGGCTCCTCCTTCTACTGGCTCCTCCTTTCCTGGGACAGAGGATTCAGAGGAGGGAACTGGAGACTTAGGAGGAGGAGGAGGGAGTCTGGGAGACGGGGCAGTAGCTCCACTTGCAGTGCCAGGTGGAGGCGTTTATGCCACCTCCAAAGAAGTGTTGCCCGGGATGGAGCGCCCTTAGTTCCCCTCCTAGCTACACCACTGGTAAAGCAATCTCTTCTCTAATTAAATCGTCTATTTTTTAAATGTTCTGCAATGTTATGGGTTTAAAAAACTGTAGTGGGATGGGGTGGAGGCGGGAAGAGGAGGGAATTACATGTAGAAATAGGTGTTTGGAATTGGATGATAGTAGATATGAGGAATAAGAAATATGTTTGTCTGGAAAGGTTTAGGAATGAAGAATGAATTTATAGTGGAAGAAGTCTGCATGAGTGAGTGATTTCCTCCAGTGGCATTCAGAACTTTTCAAGGTATTATGTTTGCTTTCATTATCACAGTTTTAGGCATCCAGATTATCAATCTCCATGTTCATATCTTATTATCTATACCAATTCATACATCCACAATGTCTTCAAAGCTGACTCTATGTCTGAAATTATCTTTGACTATCCGACAGACTCTTCAACATTATATTCTTCCTGAAAAATTCACTTATTAAAGAGAGCATATTAGCTCCGATTTTCATGCAATCCTCTTTCTAATCCCGCTATCCACTGCCCAACTGGACCGGATTTGGAGTTCTGTCAAATACAGTGAGCATAACCAAATATAGATTTGCAGCTTACTCATATTACCAACATGTTCAAATGGGACAAACTAGATATCCCCTAAACTTGTCTTAGTCTCTAACAGAACCCTTCTAGACCGAAAGCTACTTTAAGCAAAGTAATCACTATAATGTATCTATCAATCACAACAAGTATCATCCATGTCTTCCTGTTTTGTAATATTAAACCCTCTCCTTTGCCAAGCTGTGGAATATGGCATCATTAGAAATAAAAGATTACCATAATGTTTTGTGGAATAGCTATGATTGGTAAATAAAGAGTACACCCACACCAATCAGGACAGCAGTCAACCATTCACCAGATGTTTAGAAGCTGATGTGTGTCAGGTAGATCATCAATTGATAACAGGCACCATTGTTATAAGAGGGGTAACTGGTGGGACGCCAATGAGTATACTCATTCGGTAGGCCTCAACGTCAATCACAACCCGATGGTGGCTCTGCCCTGCCTTGCTCATTAGGTTAAATGAATAAGTCACATACATTACAATTTAATACATTTAAACTAATGCAAGCAAATTGAAATTGGTAATAGACAATACATATTGGCAGGTCATGTACTAAAATGTGAAATGTTATGTATTTACATATATTCAGTGAGCAAATGTGACAAAGCAAATGTGAATTGTTATAAGGTAGTGAAAGAGTAATGAGTAAGGAACCTAAGAGAACATATTACTCATTTGAAGCAAATCATATTGCAGCACATTGTAAGGTGCTTACAGTGGATGATTCACACTTATTGGCGTCTGTGACCATGAAACTGAGACAAAGGTGAATGTCGTTCTTTAGTGTGATCTAAGTCAGAAAGATGTTCAAGCAAAAAATAATATGGTACAATGTACTTATACAGGAGTAAATAATGGTAAATAATGTCGTCCATGTAGAGGCCGGTCTAGAAATGTGATGATGAGACCTGACCACCAGCCACATTAAATCCCTGGTACAGCCGCAAAGCCTGCGGGCTTGAAATTCGGCGGAGTTAAAGAGTGATAAAATTAGACAAGCCTGCAACAGACGTGGCTGACATCCAAATTCGTAAACCATGCTTCTGCACGTTGCATTTGCGGCCGTGAACATGATCAATTAGTCAAACCCATGGTTACAGGTTTAGACAGAGGTCCAATGGTAAAAGAGATCGTCATCATTACGTCACTGAAAAATGGAGGTTAGATTTCAATTCCTTGCAGGTTTG
Organism: Discoglossus pictus; assembly: GCA_027410445.1. Taxonomy (NCBI): domain Eukaryota; kingdom Metazoa; phylum Chordata; class Amphibia; order Anura; family Alytidae; genus Discoglossus; species Discoglossus pictus. The sequence goes on along the minus strand of CM050164.1, from coordinate 13,728,728 downwards.
AAGTACAAGTTGCGATCGGACCCACATTTCAGAAATCACATATAATAGTTGTCTTAATTGTAAGTTTGTCGGTAACTGAGTGCTAAAAGTTACGGGTTTCTCATGTGCATGGAGCGCCGAAAGCTCACTGCAAGGGCCGAAAGTTGCGGGTTTGCCGACGTCATTGCGAGGCCTGTAAAGTAGAGGGGGGAAAAGGCTTGCAATGATTTATGTTTTAAGCCTTGTGGGCTTGAAAAAAAATTACAGGTTTAACTGCCGCCAAATCCTGCAAATCTTTTCTAAGCTGTGAGAGGGGGCCAAAGAAAGACAGGGAAGGGTGAGGGTGGGAAAGAGACACAGGGGAGGGAGAGAGGGGCAAAGAGACACAGGGGAGGGAGAAAATGAAAAAAAAAACACAGGGCAGGGAGAGGGGGAAAGAGACACTGGGGAGGGAGTGGGCGAAAGACACAGGGGAGTTACGGACTTGCGCATGTGCGTGGCGCATGCCGCGGCCAGCAATGAGCAGCAAAGCCGCTCATTGCGAGGCCCGTGATGAGGGCCAAAGACGCTTGTAGTGTTGAGGGGGGAGAGCCTCGGATTGCGGGGCAGACAGCATTGCAATGCTTCAAATTGAATTGCCATCATTTTTGACGGGCAAGTCGCTAGTAATGCAATATTAATAAATCAATAAATATGATATTCTAGTCCATGCGCGTTATATGTATTAACACATTGATTGTTGGGTTCCATATAACAGGAAAATTAAATATAAAATAAACTATTTTATATTGCAGATTTGCGAGCTTGGGAATGTTTTGCTATTAATTTGAATACCTAACATCACTTTCCCTTTAATTTAAAATACCGTATGTGACGAGATCAGTCTCGTCACTGCGAATTGGAGAAGCTTGGTTGCACACATTCTGCCGTTTGACTACGGCCCATGTTGACTTTCCCCCTACAAAGCCATGCTTCATTTGGTCAGAAAGGACTGTGATCTAACTTTTGAACCACTGGACCAATTTGTATCATTTTGACACATGTTTGTATTTGGAGTATGCTGATTCTGAAAATGTATGTTTTATGTAAATGTGATGCATACTTTTAAAGTTATGAAAAATGTGTAGAAATGTGTTACAGATTCTGACCATCCCCCCATTAGGTAAACACAGGGTGTCGCCAGGACTTGAACAAAGGGCCAGTGTATGGGGTTTCCCCAGGGGCATAGTCCAGGAGGAAACAGGAAGTGTCCACGGGGACAGTCTGGGTGAGAATGATCATAGTAGCCACGCCTGGGGGTGGCCCATGGGAGGAGTCTCATGGTTCCTACGTAGGAACCCTGTCTGATTGGCCATAGGTAATTAGGGGTTGACCAAAGGTAGTCACTGCCCCTACGGTGTATGTGGAAATGTTTTTTTTATATATGTCTTTGTTTTAATAAAGAAGAGAGTTCACTGCTTGACCCTCAACCACAGAGCTTATGTCTCATGCTTGGGGGAATTCATGGGATGCTGTTACAGACTGACTGCCAGGAGGGTGGGCATCTTGGGGGTGCTTTTCCTGTTCAGCTGCTAGCGGCTACTCGTGAGGTTCCAGTTCAAGGCTTGCAGTATATTCCCCTTGGATCCAGTTCTTGGGGGATTGGGTGTCTTGCAGTAGCTGTCCCTATATCACTGGACGGGCGGATCGGCTGAAACGGCCTGGGCGCCCCCTTCTATGTGTGGGGGGTACCGTTACACTGGTGGCAAGCGGCGGAATTGTTCCCACAGCCAGAAGGACAGCTACAGGAGACACCATTCTGTGGATTTACAAGTTGGGGGCAACGCATGTCCCAGTACAGCGACCCTAAAAGCAGCAGAATGGAACCAGCAGTGCTATAAGAGGATGAGGACCTGGATGGCCGGGATGCATTAAGGAAAGACATCTGGTACCAGGCCCTGGATAATGTACAATACCAGGGGGGTGAGAGTCTCCCCAGTGAAGAGCAGCGGTTGCAGAAGCAAGTGGCCCTGCGCATGCCCTTCCTGGGAGAGCAGCCCCTTGAGGAATGGGTGGAGGAACTAAAGCTCCGTGCATGGCAGGAGCTATGGTTGGAGGATGCCTACTAGGCGCTCTGGTGGTATATGGCACAGTAAATACCCTGGACAGCCGAGCATGATAAGCCAGAGGGAGAGGAGTTTGGTGGTCCTCGGTTGTTATGGCAGTCATTTGGAGATCCTGACATCGGGAGCCCTGCGCAGACCAGACTTCAGGATATTTTCTATGAGAGGGAGGCTAGGCATGACTGGGATGACCCCCATGAGGTAGAGCAAGACCTTGTTCACCTAGCAACCCTGGAGTGGGAACTGGAGAAGGACTACCGAGATCTCTTCCACTCCATTGGGAAGGCTCAGCAGGACAACAAGGTGACAGACCCAGATCCAGACCCCTTCAGCTGGGAAGATATTGTAGAGGTTTATTGGGAGGAACCCCAGGCGGCAGGTGGAGATGGGACCGAGGTCTCTCCACCGGCCCTACAGGGATGCTGGGTGGCTAGCCCAGATCCCCAGCGCCAGTGTGAAGTGCAGGGAGTGGAGAGCATTGTCTCCCCTCCCCAGTGGAAGTGTACCTTGCAAGGAGAGGAGAGCAGCGTCCTCCCTCCCCAGCGTCAGGGTGAGCTGCAGGGAATTGAGAGCTCAGACTCCATTCTCCAGCAACAGGCTGAGCTACCAGGGGCAGAGACGGTCGGTCCTGTCCCCCAGCAACAGGGCTGTTTAGCCAAAGGGGAGACCGTCGGTCTCCCCCCCCTACAACCAGGCCCCAAACAGGCTACTTCCGTGGTAGCGCTGGCACCAGGGCAGAGTACCGCTGGTCTCTGCCCACTCAGCAACCCACCAAGGCAGCTTACCAGTGCCCAGCACAGCCGTGGTGAGGCACCTGGACATGGACAAGTTTCTCCTCTACCGAGGTGTAGTAACCAGTTATTGTGGGTGGGCTGTACTGTTGATTGTGTTTTGTGGGTGGCCTTCTGGACTAACCCGGAATCTGACCGGAAGGTCAGATATCCTGTTAGTCTGTTTGGAAAGGGGGAGAGATGTGACGAGATCAGTCTCGTCACTGCGAATTGGAGAAGCTTGGTTGCACACATTCTGCCGTTTGACTACGGCCCATGTTGACTTTCAACCTACAAAGCCATGCTTCATTTGGTCAGAAAGGACTGTGATCTAACTTTTGAACCACTGGACCAATTTGTATCATTTTGACACATGTTTGTATTTGGAGTATGCTGATTCTGAAAATGTATGTTTTATGTGAATGTGATGCATACTTTTAAAGTTATGAAAAATGTGTAGAAATGTGTTACAGATTCTGACCATCCCCCCATTAGGTAAACACAGGGTGTCGCCAGGACTTGAACAAAGGGCCAGTGTATGGGGTTTCCTCAGGGGCATAGTCCAGGAGGAAACAGGAAGTGTCCACGGGGACAGTCTGGGTGAGAATGATCATAGTAGCCACGCCTGGGGGTGGCCCATGGGAGGAGTCTCATGGTTCCTACGTAGGGACCCTGTCTGATTGGCCATAGGTAATTAGGGGTTGACGAAAGGTAGTCACTGCCCCTACGGTGTATGTGGAAATGTTTTTTTTATATATGTCTTTGTTTTAATAAAGAAGAGAGTTCACTGCTTGACCCTCAACCACAGAGCTTATGTCTCATGCTTGGGGGAATTCATGGGATGCTGTTACAGACTGACTGCCAGGAGGGTGGGCATCTTGGGGGTGCTTTTCCTGTTCAGCTGCTAGCGGCTACTCGTGAGGTTCCAGTTCAAGGCTTGCAGTATATTCCCCTTGGATCCAGTTCTTGGGGGATTGGGTGTTTTGCAGTAGCTGTCCCTATATCACTGGACGGGCGGATCGGCTGAAACGGCCTGGGCGCCCCCTTCTATGTGTGGGGGGTACCGTTACACCGTATTTGTATTTGCATTTATTTACAGACAGGACTTTAACCCCCTTGCGGGTCCTCTCTAGTACCCGTAGGCTTTTTGTTTCCATTTTCCGTTTACGGGTTTGAACACCAGTTCGTCCTTGTGGATTCGTAGCAATTTAATAGCGATTGTGATCGCTTATTTGAGAAGGAGTTCCGATTTTGACAGCCGGTAGGATGTTTCCGCCTGTAACCTGCACATCGTTTGCGGATAGCTGAAAGAGGCCAATTTAATAGCCATAAGTCTAGCTGGCTTCTTTACGGGCTATGAATACTTCAGGAGGAGGAATTTAACGCGGCTATCGGACTGATATGAAATACATTGACTGCAGGAAGAAATAAAAAATTATTCAGATGACAGTGAGAAAAATATATTAAATTCAGATGTGTTGCTATAGAGAATAAAATACATATAAATATACAGATTATTGTATTTGCATAAAAACACACCTAAACACACATACATGCTAATGTTGGTTTTAATATTGTACCTGCAATATATACTATTTATGTGGTAGAAGAATTGTATGGTGTTATTTAAAGTAATAACTAATGTTACATCTGTGGATTTACAACCAGACCCTTCATAGACCCTTCTAGACTGTACAGACAATGTCTTAAATGTATCTGGAAGTTTCCCTGTTTTTACTTTTATCTAATCTAACACACGCTGCTTATATCAGACACATATATTACATGGAGTCATTCTATACACACACTGATTTATTAGATTTATTGTTACCTACCAATAGAAAAACTGCATTCAAGTATGTTTTTTTTAACCCTATACTAACCTTCAAGCCAACAGCAGCACAGTGGAGAGATCCTTAGCAGCATTGCCTGAACTGCTTCCTTGTTTCCTTGTGGTGGGAAGACAGGACTACATATCCCATGATGCTTTGCTGCAAAGACTGAAACCCCAGACATTACAACAATGTCTGTTTGGCCACAATGAATTATGAATTTGAGGCTAATTTAGCTTGGATTTTCATGGGTGTTCCGTCTCAAAATCATCTGCAAAAAGAAATGTGCAAACTTTAGGGTAAGTTTATGATTTTTTCATGCAAAATATTTTTGCATATGCTACTGATTCTCCTCTATCAGTTGCATTCCTAAAACTTCTATCATATACCGTTACATGCATACTGCAGAATTCTAATTTTGCTAATTTGATATTATTTTCAAAGGGCCTCATTCTATTAGCGGCCGCAGCCGCTGCGGGGCCGCAAGGACCGGTCGGGTCGCAAGCTATTCTGCTATTCTATTCCCCTCCGGCCGGGGATTCCGGCAGGCTTGCGGCCGGTGCCTTGCTTATTGGGCCCAAAGTGTCAATATTTAGTATGGCCACCATTATTTTCCAGCACTGCCTTAAGCCTCATGGGCATGGAGTTCATTCCACTCGTCCATGATGACATCACAGAGCTGGTGGATGTTAGAGGCCTTGCACTCCCCCACCTTCTGTTTGAGGATGCCCCACAGATGCTCAATAGGGTTTAGGTTTGGAGACATGCTTGGCCAGTCCATTACCTTTACCTTCAGCTTCTTTAGCAAGGCAGTGGTCGTCTTGGAGGTGTATTTGGGGTCGTTATCATGTTGGAATACTGCCCTACTGCCCAGTTTCTGAAGGGTGGGGATCATGCTCTGCTTCACTATGTCACAGTACATATTGGCATTCATGGTTCCCTCAATGAACTGTAGCTCCCCAATGACGGTAGCACTCATTCACTAAGTTGAGTGGCTTTGGACATAGCACTTCTGGTCCTATTTTATGCTATGGAACATCTGGTTTAGACTAGAACACTCTCTAACTTTCCAATTTGCTGTATAGGAAAACAGAGGGACTGGAGATGTCTGCTAAGATAGCTACAAAACATCAAGACCTCATCAGACCTCATTGAAACCTGTTGAAAACCTCAACAAGGCCTTTATAAGGCCTTTCACGATTTAATCAAGACCTCATACTTCAAAAAGACCTCATCAAGACCTCAAACTTCACCAAGACCTGTACAAGACCTCGACAACACCTCTTCAGGATTTAAACAAGACCTCATCAAGACCTCAAACTTCATCAAGATCTCAAACTTCATCAAGACCTCTACAAGACCTCAATATAACTCCCCTTCAAGACCTCTGTATTACCACTTCAATACCTACATAAGACCATTTCATGACCTTTACAAGATATATAACACCTCATCAACACTTCACATTGCCCACTTGTGCACTCCTGCCTTTTCATTCTATTTACTTCTCCTCATTTTCCTCTCCTGCTCGCATTCCTCAATCGTCTCTACAACCCCAAGTATTTCTCCATTAACTATTTTCTTGTTCACCTTTTATATCTTAGAATTCTCAGTGGTAACTCATTGCCGGCTTTCCCTTAAATGACAACTGTAGCTTGTGAATTATTTAACCAATTACATCAGCAGCTACTTTAGCCAACAGTATAAGATTTTTTTAGACAAAATCTTATTTTTGATCGATTTGTGTCATGGAGACATTTCCATTTTGAACCTCTAGTCTGCCTGTAGCTTTACGGGTGATTTTACTACTGGGGCTTACTCTTCTATTGAGTTCTATTATCAAGTCTCTATGTAGTGGTCTTTAAAAAAAACTGAAAGACCCTATCTACATACTTTGCGCCCAATTCAATTGCAAGCCCGCATCTCTCTGGATCCAGGCCGTATGTCTGCAGAAGTGCAGCGGGCACACTTTTTTTTGCTTCATACATATACAGATAAACGTTTTTTTAACCTTATATTATTTTAGGGATTTAAATGGAGGAAGGAGAAAGGAGGGGAGAGGAGTGGTGAGGTGGGGTGGAGGAGATGAGTATATGTGAGGAGGAGAGAGAGATAGCCTAGGGGAGTGGTGGAGGAGAGGAGGAGGAGGTGGAGAATGGTGGAGGAGAGGAGGAGGAGTTGGAGGAGGAGGTGCTGGAGAAGGTAGTGGAGGAGGAGCTGGCAGGGCTGCCCTAGCAACAGGCACATCTAGACTAGGGACAGAGGGGGGGGGGGCTGATCCCAGGGGGGGTGGTTATTCGGGGAGGGACTGGCCTCATGGACAGGTCAGGGACGCAAGGATCCCCATCCACAGTCGGGAGGGCAAGAGGCTAAGGGGCAAGCACAGGGCCCTGAAATACACAAACCAGCAGATCCCTGACCGCCCTGTGATCATTTTGGCGGGGGGGGGGGAGTCAGGTCAGGGCCAAGGGCCCAGGCATAGAAGGAGGTAGCGGCCGAGGTAACAGCAGTGGGCACAGCGCAATGGGATTTGAGGTCCATCAAGCGTTTTGATGACATAAGAGCCAAGGGGAGGAGGATGATGGCCAAGGAGGACAAGCAAGCTGCAGCACCAAGTGGTGGCCCCAAAGTGACTGTGTGCTATAACAAATATGAGAAGATGGCCAAGGACCTTCCCAGCCAGGTGCCCACCATAGGAGCTTCAGGGCTGGTGGCCCAGCAGAACCCAGCCTCCTTGTCAGGTGAATATGACATACACCAACATGCCACCATATGTACATCACACACATGTACATGATTACCAACAAGGACACTGACATGTCAGCTCCATGAAATTAACAAGGGATATATGGATTCATCATTTAATCCTTGAAGCTGACAAATTACTGCCATTCGTGGGCACAACAAGAGTTATCAACCAATAGAGAGTCCATGTATTGGTGTGCCCACTGCAGCGTCTGCAGTTACAGACCGCAGCCGGAATCGAGATATCACTAGGAGCCACGAACAATCAAGAGCAAGATCCAAAGGATAGATCATATCTAGTAAATGATAGCTAATCTGAGTTGCAATTAGGAGTATCATCCAGGTTCAAGCCTAGATGTCAAATAATTAGGAATGAACACAAAACAATGTTTTGTTCATCATGCTAATAACATATACCTTTCTATCATTTAGCATCAAGGAGGTATGGGTCCAGTGGTGAGCCAGAGGTGGGGGCGTCCATAGGAGCAGAAAGTCGAGGAGCAAGCCCCCGCCCAGCAGGAGCCGGCGCAGGGTGAGGTGGAAAGAAGAAGATCCGAGGGCTCTGGTTTGGAGGAGATGGATGTCATCTGGCTAGTGGCATCACCAGCAGGACCAGCAGCCACGACGCCAGGATTTGACCCCACTATCCCACTCCTCCAGAGACTCTGCATCTCGCCAGGGCCCTCCTATTGGAGCACCAGCTGGCCTTGACCCCACCTCCTCCTCCCCTCAGCACTATGTCCAACTGGCCGCCACCACCACCACCACCTCCCTTATTGAGCCAGGCTCCAGCCCCTCCCCACTGGGCCACCACCACCTCCTCACCAGGCCATGCTCCAGGGACCTCCATCCCAAACACCAAGCCAGGCTGCGTAGGCGGAGATGCTGGCCCTCATTGGAGATGGAGATGGCAGATGGAGTGTCTCCGGGGAATCCAGGCCAGCATCTCCGCCAATCCTGCGGAGTACATGCGCCGCCTGGCCAGGCACAATAGGGAGGAGAGGAGGCACCACCTAATGACTGAATCATACCTGGCCGGGCTGCTCAGTATGGGGGCACAACAGAGTGGTCCATTATCCTCTTCTCTGTGGACACGTAGGGTTCTGTTTACCATTTCACCAATTGATGGTCACTGAGGAATTCTGTTGAGAAGAGATGCTGCAGCCCCTATCATTTTTAAGGCCTTATTTTATAGTTGTTATGTTTTTGTTTTGTTTTGTTTTGGGTACAATTCAGGTTCATGAAGGCATCTTCTTCATCTGCAAGCATTGTGAAGAAAATGTATGAGGTTTAAGGTTCTCACAGTCCCTCTGAGGTAGACATTCCTTCAATGACAGCCCCCCTTAACATGTAGCTCCCACAATTTTAAAGCTATCATATAGCCAGATTGGGCATGATTGTTGGTAGCTTAAATGTAGACTAATAACACTATGCCGGTGAACTTGCAAAGTCTCACAATGGCATGTTAATGACAACCAGCATTAATATATGCACTAGTGAAGCTTATGATCCTGACCTCAATATCAGTCTGAGAACAGATCCTTGGGTCTGATGTAAGTAACAGTGAATCTGGCTGCTGATCTTTGTTTCCTCTCTGTATTAATGGGTATTTCCCCTATTGCGGATATCATGGTTATACGTTAACATGTGCTAACTGCTGTATAGCTGATGGATGTGATATCAATGTTGATGAGCAATATCATATTGCGAAGGTGATAGTACAGTATCAATGGTCATGGCCAGTGAGATATCCGGAGAACTTGCTAATGGTTTGTGATGCTTGCAGATTGAAATCAGGTGAGTTGGTATATTGTTACTGTTACAGTATGAGCACTCTACTGTACATGCATGTTTGTTTATTTTTATCCTCCTCCCCCTTTTTTTTATTACTTTTTTCAGAAACTGGATTGGATTACACAGTCCAGAGGTTTAATCAACTGTTTTATTGAGCAGATATAGTCAAGTTGTAAGTGCTATGCACATTAATGGTTTCTTCAATTACATGAAGTGATTTCTGATGATCTTTTTTTCATCAGATTCTGGTTGCAGTTGTGTAGTGTCCACATGTGACCCTGGTAGGTGCTATGCATCATGCTTATTCTAGACTATGACATTACCCTCTTTATGTATCCCCTTTTTCCCAATGATAACTTCTTGCTCTCCCAGGATCCGCCCACACCACACCCATGATATTAATGCCCAGTCTTGTCCATTTCTGATTGTGCTCTATTTATAAAATAAAGTTTTGTTATACCGTTCTAACCATATCAGTGTGTTTTCAATGGTTGGGATTATGGGACATCCACATAAGTCACATTTGTGTCGCATTCCTATATCAGTAAACTAACGAGTCCTTGTTACTATGCAATGGGTTAATACATATAATAACAATAATAATAGTAATAATATCATGATATATCATATAATAATATATATAATATTTGATAATAAAGGGTTAGTACACATACAAAGTCTAATTTTGTCATACTGTGGAGTGTCAACATTCCCCTTAAGGCCTGATAGGAATATGACAGGTGATGATGTGAATTGATTGATATCAAAACACTTAATGGGAGGTTAATGAATGATAATGGGTATACATCTTTGAACATGTCCACCAGCAATGGCTTGGGACTTTGGCGGATGGGCCTAGCGGAGATTATCCCTGATGGAGGTGAGTTGGCTGATGCTCCACTTGCCTCTGCACAGCCTCCATGTGTGTTTGCAATCCCTTCCTGATGGGTTAGAGTAGATTGGTGTGGTGTATGTTCCCCTGGTCCCCTTCTGGATTGCTAAGTGGTGGTGGTGGTGAGGGTAGGGGGTGTACCTGAATGAAGCTGTGAGGTATACCATGTAGGGCCACTGTAGATGGACATGTCATAGTAGAGAGGTCAGACAAATCACAGTCCACTGGAGAAGGAACAGGCAACCCAGTCTAGTATGTTTTCCATGCAAACCTTGTGGATTTGCACAGACAGAGACATAAGTAAGTGTGCTGTAGTCCATAGGGTCACAGAGAGTCGGACACAGAGGGACTGAACAACCAAATGTGAAATGTTCCCCTAGTAGTTTATATATGTCATGTGGCGTGTCATTTGGCCACTATTTGTTTTCCCAATGCAGATGAGATGAGTGAGATGAGATGATCTTTGTATTTTTAGGATCCACATCAGAGCCTCTGGAAGTGAGAAAGGGTTAATATGGCAGCCATTTATATGTATTTGTGTTGCAATTTAATGAGGTAGTGTGTCTTTAATAGCTTTCAGCATTTGCAGCATGGCCTTTCATATTGGCATATGCATGACCATTACAACCTATGAGGAAATTATATATATATTTTTTTATATTTGATAGTTGGGAGTTTTTGTGCATGTAATTGTAACACGTTCCATTACTTTCCCCATATTTTAAAGTACATTGGTGTGTTTTTATTGTGTTTTGCAGTTTTCCAGACTAGTCTGTAAACCCTTTGCAGGTCCTATTTGGAAGCCATAAGGTTTGGGCCTGCCATTGGCCGTTTACTGGCTTGAGTGCGGGTGCGGTCTTGAGCGATTTTGGCAATTGAATAACGATTTGCAATTTTAGCGATCTAACTTTTGCCGCCGTGAAAGATGAAAGGCTCCAGGAGGCTGTAAGTTGCGGGTTTAAAAAACGCAAGTATTTCAAGCCCGTAACCCGTTCAGAGCCCGCAAAAAGATGCCAATTGAATAGCAAATTAACTTACGGCCTCACTTATGGGCCCCAGTACGATTGCTCAATTGAATGAGGCTCTTGGCTTCTCCCATTCCTTCCAATGCTCTAATCCTGTCTTTGTCCCAGTTTGCTTGTCCATTAAAGTGTGACTAAACACAACATTTAAAAATTTAAATTTGCATTTCTTTATTTTAAACATTCTAAAAACATATTCATATTATCAAGTCAATTTCTTCAAAAGACGCTTCAGTAGTATATTTGCCACCCTAGGCCTGGACCTGGATAACCAATGAATCACTGATTTGTTTAACAGTTTTTCCATGAGGGTCAACACATCACAAGGTTATATATATATATATATGCCAATGACAATCTATAAGACATTGATATGCATAATAACGCCAGATCAAGCAATCTGAAGAAGGTCAGTGCATAAAGAGAGAGCTGACAGCACCAAGAAGGTGAGTTTGAAGGTGACACAAGAAGATTGGTGGAAGGAGGAATAATCAGATGTACCAGCCACCCCAGGAGTAGACATATTTTAAATGGGATTTGACATTTTTCTTAATAGACGAAGATAAATCAGTCACACAGAGACACGTATGTGTGAATATAAACACACTTTAAAGGATTAAAACTCATTTATATTCACATGTACTGTGCTAGCTGTGCAGTATTTCTCTATATATCCTACTGTGCCACAAGATTGCTGGTGTCAGGGGAAAAAGATCTCACTGGGCCTCTTAAAGGGATATTGAACTGCTATATTTGCAATGCATTGCTGGTCCCTCGGGTGATCACATTCCCAAATCAGGCAGGTCCTGACAGTGTTGCAAAGCTGTATTTCCACTGACCTTCATAGCAACTATTTTGTCATGCACAAAAAAAAATACATTTGGGAAATATCTAACAAAATAAAACCAGCAAGTGAGAATAAAGCATTTTTTTGAGAAAATCTTATTATTTGTACATTTTGCTTATAGAAGGTCCCATTGTGTCTGGGTTCCGAATAGCTTGGCACCTGGGGGTATGTTTTTATTTTTTTGTATAGGGAATGGAGGAGTTAAGGAGGAGAGAGTATGGATACAAATTGAATAAACTATAAGAACTTTTAGAATTTGACATCTATCCCCTTCCCCTGTACATGCTTCTATGGATAAGTGCAAGCCCAGCTTCAGCACATATTTACACACCCCTTTCCCACATTAAACCTTGACCAAAGTATCATGGATGCCTTCAGAAACCAGAATGGCATCAACATGCATTTTATCTCAATTTATTGATTATTTTCTAGTTAAAATCTAGCTTTATTATGTGGTGTCTCTCTAATTTGGTGGTCACTTAAACAATACTTTGTGTGATGTGCCTAATGCCTTTACAACAAGGACTACTTATTATATATATTCACTGTGCTTATGTTACATTATAAATACTAAACAAAAACAGAGTCAGAGGCACTTAATCTGAGAACGAGCAACACTTAAGTAGGTTTGTTCTATAGGCCTGGTCACCTACTCAGAGAGCGGCCTCTTTTACCCTCTTGTGTCCTTCACAGGAAGAAATATCCTGTAGCATATCAGTCTGGTCCCACTGAATATAATTATCCAGCCCTGAAACACCAGGCAATTCGACCCTGAACTGAAGAAACAGCAAACCCCAGACGTACGTTTTGGCCTCTCTTGGGCCTCGTCAGTGAGGTGTAGCTACAGTGCCTTTGTTGTTTGTTTATTCGAATTACCCTTTGGGCTTAGTTTCCCCAAGGGTGATAGGGGGCTCCAGATGTGGACCCCTTGCTCAGTATTATGGAGTGCAGCTGTACCTCACTGATGATGCCCAATCATGACTGAAAGGTACGTGTGGGGTTTGCTGTTTCTCCTGATCAGGTTAGAATTGCCTGGTATTTCGGGGCTGGATCACTCCATTGGGTGCGATCAGACTGATATACTACAGGATATTTCTCCCTGTGAAGGGCACAAGTGGCTAAAAGAGGTTGCTCTCAGAGTGGGTCATCATGTCCATAGAACTAACCTATTAAGGTTAGTTCATCCTCTGATTGAGTACCTCTACATTATTTTTGTGTTTACACTATAAATTCTGTAATGTTGCCCCATATTGGAAATGCTTATAATATAAGCTAATATATTCAACATTATTCTTTTATTCTCTAGTTGTGATAGTAGGATGAAACCTTTCCAGTTCCCAAGTTACTCTACTGAGCATATTCACTACAGCAAGAAAAAGAGCATCCATTGGTCTTCCAACATTGGAACTGGCAAGGCCAATCACATTTTAGGCCCACTGTGCAATGGATAAAACTAAAATTAGATATGTAATAAGTAATAAATATATTTTCAATTAGGATATAAATATTTTTTGATGCCCCTGCTAGTCCATGGATGTGAAGGTTGTATGTAGGTGAGAGGCATTTACATTTTTTCAGAATATGGCGTGAATCTACTGTGTTCAGGGCATTGTTGAGAAAGTAGGTAGATGTCAAATTAAATAAATCCAAGTATTTAAAAAAAAACTCTTTCTCCTCTTTCCTCCTCCATCACCTATCCACTGATAGATATAAAAACACCACCATCGTTCTCCAGCTATCAGTGATAAAAACAAAAATGTAAATCTTATAAAAATCTGATTTGCTCTAAACTTATTTTAAGTTCATATCTTATGCGATTACTAATGTTTGTAGTTTATTCCATACTTCACAAGTGTTTAGTTTTAAAACAGTAATTGAAATATTAACAGAAACACCTTTTCATTATAATTATTATTACTAGTCAATTGCCTGTCACAAATGACGGTATAATATTTATTTTTTTTCTTCCCCCCTCCCCTGTGTCTCTTCCCCCCTCTCACCTCCCCTGTGTCTCTTCCCCCCTCTTCATCCCCTTTGTCTCATCCTCCCTCTTCATCCCCTGTGTCTCTTTCCCCACTCTCCATCCTATGTGTCTATTTGCCAGCTCTCCTCCTCTCCCTTCCTGTGTCTCTATCCCCCTCCCTCCCCTGTGTCTCTTCCCCCCTCTCCCTCCCCTGTGTCTCTTTCCCCCACTCTCCATCCTATGTGTCTCTTTGCCACCTCTCCTCCTCTCCCTTCCTGTGTCTCTTTCCCCCTCTCCCTCCCCTGTGTCTCTTTGCCACCCTCTCCCTCCCTTGTATCTCTTCCTCCCCTCTCACTCCCATGTGTCTCTTCCCCATCCCTCCCCTGTGTCCCTTTCACCCCCTCTCTATCCCCTGTCTCTCTTTGCCCCCCAGCATGCAATCTCACCCCTCCTGTGTCCTCCCTACCTCTTATCCCCTTCTTTTCTCTCCTTCCCTCTCCCTTGCGAGCCTCGCAATCAGCACCTATGGCGCCTATTGCGGGCCTCACAATGCGCTATACGCATGCAAATTTTGCAAATTTGTTGCCAATTACTGGCCTCGGCATGCGCTATGCACACAAACCCGCAGTACGACAACTATATTAGTGATTTCAAAGTAAATAAAACCGATATTCCTCATTTTACATAAATGATATTATCAGCACTTGTCAGTTCCTCTCATAAAATATTTGTAGATTTGGAATTTTGAAGTAGCAAATCAGAGAAAAACAATAAATATACGGGGTTATAAACTACCTCTAATAAGGGTTAACTCTGAGCTACAGTAATATGAGGCAAAGCAGTAATTCATATGACAGCTCGTGAGACAGAAAGCAGAGACTGTGCCGCCTTATCTTCCTCTACGGAGAGCGTTCCAGTTATATGTCTAATGAGACTGACCAGCGGTGGCCACTGTAGGAGGAGAGGTAACTTATCACAGTGACAAAGCAGCCATACTACAGACACGCGCGCTCCTCATCATTACTTATCACAGCCCATAGTCTCTTTCTTTCACTCTCCTCGCTATTATGTTTCATTTTGTGCTGTATTTTGCCCTGTTTTCTCTGAGGATTGGAGCAGAGAAGGAGAGTTTTATAGATTATTCATGTCTTTATTGGACGCCAGTTGAGGGATTTTAGTATGGGGGAAGAAAGTTACAAGAAAGGGAGATATATGAGTAGTTGCATTGAAAGATCACAATAGTCGCCATATGTGCCCAGCACCAGTGCTTACATTTTCAAGAATTGACCTAAATTTACAAAAAATTACTTTTATTTAAATAAGAAGCGAGTATAATCTCTGTTTTTACTGCCTAAAATCAGACAAATAGTCCCTCTATTGGTCTGCCCACTGCAGCATATGCAGACACAGACTCTGTATGTGCACTGTTGTGTCCTAGCCTATCAGGGAGCACATCTCAGCATCATGTTTTGTCAACCCTTGGAATAACAATCCAGTTTCAATCACCAAATTTACTACAAGGTTAACCGCCATGAAAGAAATTAAATAAAGAAATCTTATTTGTTGTGAATAGTTACATATTAGAAAAATGGTTACATTTATTCAATGTCACTTTAATATTAGCAAAGGAAAAGTATTTCTCCATCTTGGACTGAATTTTATTTTTAAGTAGCAGATTACCCATGAATTATAAGAAAGACTGATATTATCTCAATCTCTGATATATCCCTATATATTTTTTATTAAAAAAAAATATATAATTTAAGGTAAAAGAAAATACAGTATTTCTAACGAAGATAAAAAGCCAAGATCAAGAGACTGCGCCAAGAGTTTGTACCATCTCATAGGGCACCCAACTTGGCATTGTCCATTTTAGATGTTGAACAACAGAATACCTGATGCCATAACAGGTACCATATATATATATATATTTACATTTTGGAGGAAGACTCAACCAGTGCATTGGGAATGCAATAAACTGGAAATTTCCAGCAGAAATGATTCATTAGATGAATATTTAAAGCAAATCAATTGCCTGCATTGTAAAATCTATTCATTTATAAGCGCTTTGCATAAAATGGCAAATGATGATTTTCAGCTTCAGTGATTTTCCTTCACGTTTTATATCAAGTTTTTATATGTCTGTAAATTGGTAATTCTTTTAATATCCTGCGCTCATGAAGCAGAATGAATGTGCATTGGATTCTGTGCTATGGATATGCAAAGATTTTCATGAGAAGGTGGGAAATTACACATTTTTGCTTTAAAAAAAACATTGTTTCTTGTTTTTAGCCATCAAAACAGTTTAATTGAAAGATCTAGATTTTAAAAATTCCCAGTAAAAATGTTTTTGTCAACCGCAAATGTTCAAAGGACCCATTTTTTTCTTAGTTATAGTAACACGATCTATAACCGTAGTATGATGGTGCCGTTTGCAGTCACAGTTAGGAGGCTCAGCACATGTACACTTTGCATATTTTACACCCTCCATATTTTACACCCACTACTTACTTTGTGTACACCTTTGGGTGCACGAGCGGTGCATCCTAGGCTTTAAGAGGCTCGTGGCCAGTGGCAGAGCTAGTGAATGCAAGGTCATTTGGTCCCCCCCCCCCCTGAAAACTTCTCTATATATCCTGTATGGGTCAATAAAAAGCCAAAAATATAGACAAATAGTCAAATCACTCCTTTGGTGGTCAGATAACCTCTCTATAAAATAACTATCTGCCATCCTCACCTAAACAATTAAGATTGCTCCCTGGCTGCCAGTAACCAGGGCCCTAAACTGGTGTGGGCTTCAGTGCTTTGCACCTGTGGCACCAGCAGTAGCTCTGCCTCTGCTCACGGCTTGTGCCTTCGTTTGATGTTATGCATCACTGGCATGCATGCCAAGCCATGGCACTCTGATTTACATGTGCACATACTGGAGCTTAAGTGATGTGACCAGCTAAACAGTTGACTCCTATTAACAGCGCCTGCAATCAGAGTTGGGTTTCTATATCTGGAGCACCTAGGCACAATCTCCTTGACCTCCTCCTAGGTGCACAAGCCATGTGCATCTCTAAATGCCTGCCACCATGTTGATTCACTACAAAGCTGCCACTTCACCCCTCCCCTACAAAATAACTTGCTTATGGCACCTGGCTAGAGAAGACAGGGGCTTCTGGGAGGCTTTGGGAAAAAGCACTTTCTGCAAAGATTCTAAGCTCAAAACAGGGTCCTCCATTTTTGGTAGGTTGTTAATGCTGTTTTTTTCCTTGTTTTAACCCCTGTATTGCGCTACGGAATATGTTGGCGCGTTACAAATAAAAGTTAATAATAATAATAATAAATGTATGAAACATAAACAATCTGAAATTTAAATGTATTGTTATGTAAACAACGCTCTTCTCCCAGGATGGCGCCCCTAGGCGGCTGCCTTGTTCGCCTAGTTATAAATCCAGCCATGCGACAGTGCTCAGTTGTTTAACCTTGTGCTGCATCTTGGTACTATATCCTGCTTGATCTGTACTGTTTGACCTTTGACTACTCTTCTGCTTGGGGCCTTGCCCTTTGGCTTGGTGTTTGGACTTCTCTACCTTCTGGCACCCAACGCCTGTCTTGTTTGACAACTCTACAATCTTGCTAGTAACACACTTCTGCTACATAGACATATGTGCCTGGCGGGACATGTCCAAATGGTCACGAGAGTAGGACACGGCTAAAGGACTGAACAAAATAACAAATATTATGGTTTAACCAGGTTTCTACTCATTCGGTCCTCTGATTTACCCTGCGCTAGAGGAAATGTTCTTGGGCAATATATTTATATACTACCTTACTTTAAAGAATCTCCAATAAATGGTATATCATTTGTGTAAAACTGATTATAAACACAGAAGCATGGATTTAACTGAAGATAAGAGCCAATAGGCCCTTCTAATCTACCTATTCAATCTAACAAATCCTCAGGATATCCTTATTTGTATCTCAGGTACGACTGAATTCATTCACTGTGTTAAAAATAAAAAAAATGTGTTTATTGATAATTTTTATTCTATGTATTAGTAGTTATATTTAAAGGACCACTATACTGTAGGAACAACTTCACATGTTTGTGACATATGTAACACAGTAACAACATTGACAACAGTGAGATGTGAGCAAAAAAAAAACTATTTTTGAAGATTCTGTTAGCAGATAGAACACTTCCATGTAGTCTGACTTGAGTACTTCCTAATAGTTTTGAGATTGAAGGCAATTTTTTATCTACTGACCAGAAGTTTGTGAGAGGAGGGAGGGGTAGGGAAAGTTGTTAAATCATTACATTTGGAATTTGACACCTGCCCCTTCTCTGATCATTCTCCAGAGCCAGACAGCTTACATCTAAACTGCAGTTTTGCTTTAAAAAAATAAATAAACAACAATTTCACATGAGCAGCCCTTCAGCAAAGTACTATGGATGCCTCCAGGGTCCAGTGGAAACTCACTGCTTATGTTCTAATTAATATCAGACACTGCCTGTAAACCACTCTTATTTCACATTGTTTATGACTTTATACCAATTTAATGGTTCTCATTACAATCTTTTCTCTATATTGTTTTGATTTGCTGCAAGCAAGTTGCGGTTCGCTCAAGGGCGCCATGAATCCTATGGGACTCTCAGAGAATACAGTTTGGGTGTAAATATTCCCAGTTCAATGGCTATTGAGATAAGACAGACTGATCATCGCTGTGCCGGTAAGATGTCTTTTAAGCGAGAGCTTGGCTATAAACACTCTATTAACTGAATTACAGATGACCTAATTCCCAGTCGCTTGCTACGTGCATTTAGATGCTGGCACTATGCCCAACCCCCATCTACAAAGGACACTAAGGAATCTATATGAACAAAAACTAGAATTCACCACCCAAACGATCATTTACATTTCCCTAGAAGTCCGATGGATTTTTTGTAGCAGTTAAATATGACGCCGGGCCCAGTCTTATTAAGTTAATCAGCCCAAGCTATATGGAGGTGGAAGTTGTGAACCAGAGTCCCGAAATCCATTGAGGCCGACATTATAAGGAAGATTCTTGTGAACACAAATGAGAAGAAGGATATCTGAAAGTATAATGTAATAATAAGGAATAATGAAAAACTTTCCTGGCAATCCCATTGAATGGATTACCTTGTGCAAAAAGACACAAACTCATCATGTTCAACACTTAACATTTTCCTCTGAATCATGTTCTTTTTCTAAACTTAAAGGGTGGAAATAAAATAAAAAATGTTAATTCTTGCCTGGCCCTAAAAGTGTCAATGTCTGAAAATGTCATTAATGCTTGATGTCATATTCATGGTTTAACCAAGTTTCTATCCATGTTTATTGGTTTGTTTGGTCAGGTCGTGTCCCAGACTCACTGTGACCATAATGGACAGCAGCATGCCGGACACATCTGTCAGCCACTGGCCCCTCAGAGCATCCATCAAGGTCCTGTTCATTACTTCAATGACCCTCATCTATACTTCTCCGGCCACTCGCCATTCCCTTAATCTTTACAGCATCAGAGTCTTTCTAGTGATTCAGGGTCTTCTCATGATATGGTCAAATATTTGAGCTTTAACCTTCAGCCTCATGATCCTAAACATTCAGTGAACAGCTTATCCAGACTTACAATAGCTTTCCTCCCCAGATGCAAACATTGGCTGCAGTCACCTTAGGTCTCCTGATTTGCACCTGTTTAATTAAGGGCACTGAATAATGCACAACCCCCCAGTCCTTCCTGGTGTCCTCTGTCCCTTATGCATTTCATAAGCAATGCTATTTAATCATGGACAGCTTGTGATGGATGTTGGTCACCAAGTCATCCTACAAGTGTTATGGGAACTCCATTATTACTGGAATACCACAGCTTAACACAGTATATACCTTTCATTAAAGGGACTGGGAGAAGTCATTTGGGATTTGGATATGTGTACAGATGGGCATGGGCAGTGGTTTCCAAGTAAATAAAGATTCTCAAGATTTCCCATAGTCTATGTGACCAGCATCATACACATATTAAGCAACAGCTTCTTGATATTTGTATGAACAGGAATGTTAAAGACTTCTGGGTTGAACTAACATCCCAGGACATGGGGTACCGGATCCATTTACATGTATGATATTAAGAGAGAATCCCATCCTCTGCGTATGGACACTCTAACTAATAGGCTTTCATTAACTAAGACAATGACCCGTGGACAAACTCCCAGGTTGACTTGTATTTATTTATTTAAATAACCCATTCACATCCTACTTCAACAACTTATGTACTTATTCTCGAATATAATTTCAGCATATATCACACTGAGAAGAAACAGCTTTCAGCAAACAAAGGTACTTGACAATCTTTTGTGAATCTCAGCAATTCCTCCAAAAAGTGAATTTAGTGGTGAGTTTAGTGGTGGGTTTAGTGGTGAGTTAAAGTGGTGAGTTTAGGGGTATCCCTATCATCCCAAATCCTTTTAGAGTGAAAATAAAGATAATATTTCACGTGGAGCATTTGGCTGACCCAAGTGCATCCTTTTTAGGAAAAGCCAGCTTCAACATGAAACCATCTCTCTAAAGGAGTGTATCACCCACACCATTATATATCCACACTATATTGTGCCACACTGGATTTAAATCATACCTTTAGTAAGTTGGGACTTCAACTCTTGCAAAAAAATGTTCATGGTATTAATGCATAGTTTCGTTTTGCTGTATAATTGTATCAATTGTCTCATTATGTCTAATATATCCACCTTACTATAACTTTGTAAACAGATGTATGGAATATGTTGGTGATTATAATAAACAGTAACAGTAATAATAATAAAACAATGGAAAAACTACTTATTAGTCTGTTTCAATCTTAATGAAGTTTGTACTGCTGCTGAAGACTATAAAATTCTTTCATATGTAACACATGGCAGTGATGAGGAGCTCATTCCTAAAAGGGCCAACAACAGTCTAGAATTTGGGATCTCTCTCCTTGTATATTCAAGTTGTCTCTGCCTTAGCACAGTTGAGTTACACAGTTTTCTTCATGCTGATTGGTCTTTAACCCCAGCCACAATAACCCACAGAAACCTGCTAGAACTCGACCCTACCCAACTCTCCACCGTGCTCCAACCTCTTCTCAGCACTATCACCAACCTCAACTGCCCTCACACTGCCACCTCATACTACAACTCTACTCTCTCTTCCACTCTTGACACCCTTGCCCCCATAACTACATGCAGACGCCCTCAATCTCATCCACAACCATGGAACACTACACACACGTTACATGCAGAAGTGCTCCCGCACTGCTGAACGACTATGGAGGAAATCACGCTCCGGAGCAGATTTCCTTCACTACAAGTTTATGCTACGTTCCTACTCCTCTGCCCTCAACCTGGCCAAACAGCAGTACTTTACATCACTAATATCAACTCTGTCCTCTAACCCAAAACGTATTTTTGCCACTTTCAATACTCTCCTCCGCCCACCACCTCCCCCCATCCCTTCCTGTCTCACGGCTGAAGACTTTGCCAACCATTTTACTCATAACACTCAATCTATCCGCAATGAACTCTCCTCTCACCGTGGCTCACACACTTCACTCTCTCAACTAACTAAATTAACCAACAACACCCAATCTACCCCGACCCTCCATTCCCACAGCCACTCTGGACTTCTTTACCCCTGCAACAGAAGATGAAGTCTCCATCCTAATATCATCCTCTCACCTCACCACCTGTCCTTCAGATCCTATTCCATCTCAGCTCATCCCTCCCCTCTCTACTACACTAATCCCAGTTCTCACACATATCTTCAACCTTTCCCTTAACACTGGCACATTTCCATCATCTCTAAAACATGCCATAATTACACCCACTCTCAAGAAACCCTCATCCGATTCTGACGTTGCATCCAACTATCGCCCTATCTCTCTACTTCCCCTGGCTTCCAAACTGCTGGAGTGGCTCGTCAATAACCGCCTTACCAGTTTCATCTCCTCTAACTCTCTTCTGGACACTTTCCAATCCGGCTTTCGGCCCCAACACTCGACTGAGACAGCCCTCAAAAAAGTCACCAATGACCTGCTCACCGCCAAGTCTAAAGGCCACTTTTCTATTTTGCTTCTCCTGGATCTCTCTGCCGCCTTTGACACAGTTGACCATTCAATTCTACTCCACATTCTCTCCTCCCTCGGCATTCGAGACACTGCTCTCTTGTGGTTTCTCATACCTCCAAGAACGATCATTTAGCGTCTCCTTCTCTGGCACATCTTCTTTTCCTCACCCCCTGTCTATTGGAGTACCCCAAGGATCGTTCCTAGGCCCGCTCCTCTTCTCCATCTACACATCCTCACTCGGCACCCTAATAAACTCTTTTGGGTTCCAGTACCATCTCTATGCAGACGACACCCAAATCTATCTCTCAGCACCAGATCTATCCCCCTCTCTTCTAGCACACGTCTCCGACTGCCTCTCTAGTATATCCTCTTGGATGTCCGCCCACCATCTGAAACTCAACATGTCTAAGACTGAACTCTTAATCTTCCCACCCTCTACTAAAGCTTCAATTCCTCACATCTCTCTCTCTGTCAACAACGCCATCATCACTCCCACCTCCCAAGCCCGTTGTCTCGGGGTTCTACTGGACCCTGCCCTCTCTTTCATCCCACACATACAGTCTCTAACCAAATCCTGTCTTTTCCATCTAAAAAACATATCCAAAATACGCCATTACCTTACACAAGACACTACTAAGATTCTAATACACTCTCTCATCATTTCTCGTCTTGACTATTGCAACTCCTTCCTTGTTGGCCTGCCCATCACTCGCCTCTCCCCACTTCAATCCATAATAAATGCCTCTGCCAGACTCATCTTCAGTACACATCGTTCAGTGTCAGCAGCTCCTCTTTGTCAATCACTTCACTGGCTTCCCTTAGCCTCCAGAATAAAGTTTAAAATCTTGACCCTAACTTATAAAGCCCTCAACAACAGCGCACCCCCATACATCTCTGCTCTCATCTCCAAATACTCCCCCACACGCCCTCTTCGTTCTGCTAACGACCTTCTTCTTTCTACCACTCTTGTCACCTCCTCCCACTCCCGCCTCCATGACTTTTCTCGTGCTGCCCCTATTCTCTGGAACTCCCTACCTTGCTTCACCAGACTATCCTCCTGCCTTAAATCCTTCAAAACATCAATAAAAACGCACCTCTTTAAAGAAGCCTATAACCTTCCTCCCTAACGTGCTCAGCACTACTCTCTCCCTACTGTACCACATACAAACTTTAACCTTTAGATTGTAAGTCTGCGAGTTTCAATCCTGCGTCGGTGCTTTAGGGAAAGCGCTATGGACACTGGATTCCAAGCTCAAAGACAGGGCCATCCACTCTTTGCAATGTATGAATCTTTTACTTGTCATTGCCTGTAACTTAATTTATGTATAGCGCTACGGAATATGTTGGCGCGTTACAAATAAACGATAATAATATTTGGTCCGCATTTGTTCAAAGAGAAAGTGAAACCTTGGACTGTTTGTGGATCTCCCAGAACTGAGTTGCCCACCACAGTTGGTTGGCTTATTCTTCATCATCACATATACTTTCTTCTGGTTTTATACAGGACCACTCTCTACCAAGCTCTTCTCTTTTGTCTCTAATGTTTCCATCATCTCCTCTGGATTGTAAGCACATTAAAACAGAGGTTTCTACTCATGGTAACTTTGTTTTGAACCGTAAAAGTTTGATAATAGAATAATAACTCAAAAGGCCCATTTATCATGTCCAGTTTATCCATGAGAAAAGTGTGTATAATCTTTAGAAGCTTATCACGTTCAACCTTAATATGGATTACTGTGCACCGCTTAGTATCACGCACACTCACAATCTACAGTGCAACACACAGAAACCTCCACTTGATTGAACCAAATACTTTCACACCGCCATCTTGCATCTATCGCTCTCCTGTATCACACATAAACCCTTTAGATTGTAAGTTCGAGTGTTTTCAATCTTATGTCAGTGCTTTGGAAACAAGCTCTATGTACGTAGATCCAAAAGAGGGCCCTCCATTCTTTGCAATGTGTTAATTTTGTTTTTGCTTTTTACTTAACTCCTGTATAGCGCTACGGAATATGTTGTTACGTTACAAATAAAAGATAATAGTATAATAATAATATCCAAGGCTTTTTTTAATTTCCTAATAATTGACAGCTTTCATGTGGAAGGGTCTTACACCTATCTATCACCAATTTGGTAACGGATAGCTGAATATCACATGTATTTACATTCCCTTTGGAGCTGCAAAAAACAACAGCGCTTTATCAGTGACGAATAAAAATGAAACATACACAAAGGAGTAGGAACAGAAAACAATCTCGGGGGATAGATCCATAAGTGACCGAATTATATGTCACATATATAGTTGTGAGCATTGCAGGTTGTTGCTAATGCTTGCGTGTTCGCACAGCGAGCCCACAGCAACTGCAGCCCTCGCAAAGTGAGGCACTCACTGCACTGGTGAAGATGAGCGCCGTAGGCTACAGATCAACAGATATCTCAATTAGACAATTCACAATGCAAGACCCTTAGCATTTTGAAAAAATCAAGTGGAAAAATTACGGTCCGTAACACTTTGCAAAAAGGAAAGCGGAACTTAGAAAAAAAAAATACGACCCGCAACACTTATAAAAAAAAAATACGAGGTCGAAAAAAATACAAAGTTAACAGCCGAATCGCGCACATCCCCAAAAAAAAAAACACAAAGAAAATAAAAAAATAAACATCACACAAAGCACGGGGGCACAGCCAGGATGTTTGGGACTGAGGTTGCATGACAATTTAAACACAATTTGCTGAGTTTCGGAACACGAAAATCGCCTAAGCGACAAAAACAATGGTGGCCGAAAAAAACGAAAACGAGGCTACATGTCCCCTAACCACGCAAAACACCGCCAGGCACATAAGACTTTTACCCAGGAACGTACAATGTGCAAAATACAGTATTAGGAAACACGGAAAATGCTTTTGAGTAGCGTAACACATAGACAATCGCCGCCATTTTACAACACTAACTTGCAACCAATAACGTTACTTTCTAAAATGGCGCTTTACACAACTAAACAAAAGGTTTGGCCTCGCGCACGCAGCCTATTTACACTACACACTGCACACATTGCTGACACTTACACCTCAGGTCAGCACCAGTGCAAATATACATTGTATTCTGCAGCAACATCAAAACAGATTGTCAGCTCTTCAGGATATTGATTTCTGGATATATTACTTACAAATAGATAAATAGGGGCTCAGTGGAGCAAAAGTTCACAAGGGGAGATGCTCGCAATGAGCGACAAAGGCGCTCAGCACGGGGCTTGCAATGAGCGGCGAAGGTGCTCAGACGACCAAAAGTAAACGAGGGGAGAGGCTCGCAATGAGCGATGAAGGTACTCAGAGGACCAAAAACCTTACATTGTGTGGCAAACAGCATTACCCGCCTTACAATTCTATGACCGGCATTTTTTAACGGGCAATTCGCTAGTTATCTATATATATACAGGTATACCACACTCAATGTTCCCCCTTTAAGCGCTAATTTGCTATGGCAATTTTTTTCCTGTAATTCCCCTATAAACGCTAATAGTGATGTTTTTGACCACCGATTACTGTGTAGTCCTTTAAATCCCTGATCAGCGCTCTCTAATTCACCATAGCATAGTCTGAGCATTATGGCGTTAAAATGCCCTGTTTTGCTCTTTTTTCATGCATGAGGAATGCATGTGCAGCGTTACATGGGGTAAACATACCTCAAAATGATGAATATATAGATGGATGGATGGATATATATATATATATATAGATATGTCAATTAGCAATTAAATGTAGCAAAATTAATTAAATTTTATATATATATATATATTTTATACATATATTTACCCTGCAGATCCCCCTCACCTTCATTCACTTTTGCTAAATGCTGGGTCTCACAAGATGACACAGCAATATCGCATGGTCTTGTGAAACACGGCATTTAGCAAAAGTGAATGGAGGTGAGGGGGATCTGCAGGGTGGGAGAGGGAGAGATTCCAATACCACTATACACCAGGGATAAGGTACCTACTTTCCCTACAATGTAAGGGAGGTAGTATTGTACATATATAAATATAAAGACTTGTAATCATATAATCTGATGTTTTTTTCCCCGCTTATCCCCCCCCACCTTACAAGATTGAAAACTTGTTAACATACATCCTATGACCTCACACATCTGTAATATGTTACGTTTCTCCACTTGACTAACCTGTACAATTGATATGTTCACAAATAGACATCACAATGTGTAAGTACGATTTCCTTTCCATATTAATTCTACCATTTATTAAACATCAAGATAAACATATATTGTTTTTTGGATGCTACATGAATAAATATAGAGTATAAGTGTATTTTTTCTAATACTTTGTTGTAGTTTTGTGGTTTATTTCATTAGTGGCTCTCCAGGTGGGGAAAACATTTATTCTTTTTCTTTCATTTCTTCAACCATTTGGGAAACCTACTGGAAACCTCCAACACAGACCAATAATCAGATAAAACTCTCTCCGAACGAGCCCTTCCTGCTTACAATTAATTGTAAGGTCACATATATGATCTAAAAGGAGTCTGTTCTGGCAGACGGTAATCACATCTCTAAGGTTAATGAATGTGCTATGTAGATACCTGTTACCATTTATTTTCCATTTCTCTTTGTTATATCCGAGATCTGAGATGGAATAATCCATACTGTGTGTGATGAGGAAAGCTGAAGCTCCCACTGAATATCGTTATCTTGTTATGAAAGGAGCAATCAAGCAAGACGTTATCAACTTCAACAATCGAGTTAGGATGGGGCTGTGAAAGAATTGGATTACAAAGGAGTTATTACAGTCATGTTTCTTGATAGATTTATATGTAAATAGATTAATATTATATCCACATATTGGTTTTCAGCTTAGACTTGTTAATTATGAAGAAAGTTATTTTATTTTTAGTGTGTACACCACAGATGAGAGATGACACGAGGTGGTAGTCAGTGTTTCTACTATTGGATTTCCATCAGGAATCTTGTTACATTGCATGGCTGATA
This sequence comes from Discoglossus pictus, assembly GCA_027410445.1. Classification (NCBI taxonomy): domain Eukaryota; kingdom Metazoa; phylum Chordata; class Amphibia; order Anura; family Alytidae; genus Discoglossus; species Discoglossus pictus. The sequence continues at coordinate 13,701,674 of CM050164.1, read as the reverse complement.
TTTTCCCATATCCACAAGGATTACATTCTACGTCTTGATCCTAACCTTTAAAGGCCTCAAAAAAACGCACCTCATTTAACCACAATGTCTCTTGTCATTACCTCGTCCCACTCCAGTATACACCTGTATCAACTCCATGAAACTATCTACCTCTATCTATCAGTCTGTTACACCATCTCCATAGCTTTCTGAAAACTCATTTATTCAGATAGGATTACCACTATGCTCCCCAACATCCTGTAATCTACTATAAGCAGATGTCTACATCTATGGATCCTGTCTGACCAGCCCCTACCTCCATCTGGCTCCCTCTACATTGTAAGAACTCTCAAGAGTAGCACCCTCAAGTCATTCTACACCATGTATTCTTTGAGCTCACTTTTATCCATGACATTGGTGATTTGGATTATGTTAATTTTTTATAAATCAGTGATGATAATAATATATTAATTGCAGTAATTTGGATACCATAGGGGATATTCTATCTTTACTGGTATTGGATCACTATCATTTTTATACAATATGAATCAAAGGTATACGGTTATTGGCATCACTTGAGTTGGTTCCCATTGAACATATGCTCTATGTATCAGCAACAGATAATTTAAACGAGTACCAAAAGCGTTTGAAAAATATTTTACCATGAAGCAACAACTAAAATAGATTACAAGCTTTTAGGATGTGTATGTGTTGCTCAGTCATGTCCGACTCTCCATGACCTCATGGACCCCAACACACCACGCTGATCAACTTGGTATTCATGTCAGAGATACTAGAGTGGGTTGCCAGATACTTCTCCAGTGGGCCATAACATACAGCGCCTGTATTCCTAGGTGGTCTCCCCTCCAAGTACTGATCAGACCCAGCACAGCTTGGCATCAAGTTGGTGTGACCTCTTGGTTCTGTTGAAGAAAAGGTTGTCTCAGAGTTTCTCTTACACAGTTCAGGCACTCAAGGAAGATCATGAAATCTCAGCGCTTCAATCAGATTTAGTTTTATTATGAGGCCATTTTATCTTGTACAATACATTTTTTACAGTTTGCATATTTCTAAGGTTATTGGGTACTTTTCAGGCGTGCCCCATGACTTAGCACTTTTAGGCAAGCGCATTCCTAAGGTTATCAGCTACTTTTTTGGGCGTTCCTTATGACCCAGCACTGACTTATCTATTATAGCATTTGGTCTTTAGTTTTGAGATGGGGCCTCACAGCTTGTTTTTCTGTTTTGTCCAACAATAATGTATTGACCCCTGCAGTGCTGTCTGTATTAATAGCAATGCATTCAGTGCTCTTTGTATAATATATCATAATAATAGCAATATATAAACAACTTAAGTTCCCTAACTGGAATCGAACATAGGTTGCAGCGGTGAAAGTACCAAATCCTAACCACTGGACCACCAGTTTTTAGGATAGTTTGCATCAAATACATCTTTAAGTTCTTTTACTATGCAACGGCAATTGTAATTTTCAACCAGTTCTTAATTCTCTTTAAGAAGCCAAAATCCCCCAAAAATTGCATGTTCTTATGAATTAAAATGTACTCTACATGTTTTGTATTTTTCTTATTGAGTTAACTAAACATCTACTTATATCTTTTTTTGTCAAGCCAATTGCTTGTCTCATTTAGATGTGAAACTGCATAAAAACATGCAGCCTCATTAAATTTGAGCTCAGTAACTCCAACATGAGGTTTGCAGAGGCTACGGGCTTGAAAATCCCAGGTGTTACGGTGCTATTAAATTGGAAGGACCTGCGTGCCAGGGGCTGGAGACACAAAACCGCAATGCAGTCTGTCGCATGCCGTGAACACGATCCATCAGCCTAACCCATAGTCAATGGCAAAGAAGATTGCCATCCTGGCTAATTAAAGCCTGTGGGAACCCCTCGCAGGCTCCCCACCTCAGCTCCTGCTGCTGGGGTCCCAATCAGGACCCCCGCAACAGTTAAATGCTGAGCCCCTGCCGTGGGGGGTACTACAAGTCCCCTAAAATAAACTCCCCTATGCTGGGGGTCCCCATCTGGCCTCCCACAGTGTCCTCTATATGACCCCTTGCAGAGGGGGTCCCGATTGGGACCCCAGCTGCATTTAAAAATGCATTTAAAAATAAAGGACCCTCGTTAACTAATTAACCCCTGCCATGGGGGTACAATAAGAACCCCCCGGCACCTAAAATTAACCCCATCACTCATGGTGGTCTATCTAGTCCCTCATGAGCCTCTAATTAACCCTATCAGTCCCATAAGGGTCTGTACACCTTATGGGACAATACTTAACCCTCTCAATTAACACTATAAGTGCCATGAGGGTCCTCCAGGACCCTCATGACACAAAGTCTAAACACTACACTATTAACCCCCTGTACACTATTAACCCCCCTCTAACCTATTAACCCCCTTTTACACTATTAACCCCTACACTACCTACCTAACCCCTAATAAAATCCCTAGCACCCCACTAAGTACCAAAAATAATAAACCCACCAATAACAAACTACATTACCAATAATAAAAAAAGCTACATCACTGAAAATAAAAACACAAAATCACGTAAAATCACAAACTAACTTACATACAATAAAATACACCATCACAGCACTTTATCCTCTAGACTCTAAGCCTGTGGGTTATGAAGCACGGTGATCAGCAAACTGAATTGTGTTGGGTTTGGTTGTTTAAGACAATCTAGCAGAACCCGATCTTGTTACCAGCAATCAGACAGCTTCATGTTTCCCCCGTGATTTATACGGCTCCCTCGGCCTCCTCTGTGTGAATTGCTCTAAGAACTGTTGACACTCTCTTGGTCTGTAATAGAAAATCTCTTGCCTGGGATTACTGTATGTGAGCAGTGTAAGAGCAGTCCTAACTCTGCAGTGATTAACCCTGATATCACACGGGGACAAGTGACATTACATCGAATCACACTTTACAAATATAAATCTCACAGTGGAAAAATAGTTTTGATGGAGGAGTAAGCTGCTCCTTATTACAGGAGCATAAATCACAATGGGACTCCTTTGATGAATTGATAATAAGCAAATGGTCCAGGCAGGTGAATTGCTGCATTTTATGGAACAAAATAATCTAGATCCTTATATGAGCATCAGTCCTGCTCCAAAACATCTAGAACCAAATCTTCTGGAGAAGCACCTGGCAAAACTACTAACAAGGGCACTGCCACCGGGGAAAGTAAATGCCATGAAGCAATTGTCATAACAAATCTTTTTACTGAACTAACTAGTTTTGCTAATGTATCAGGCGTTTATTTAAATGAGCAAACAACTTCTGCTTAAATGAGAGAGAGAAGATGACATGTTTGGTATAAATATATATTCTAATGGAAAAGCAACTATAAAAGTATCTCAAATACATTTGACATAGACATATAATACGCTATAGAAATGGAATTATACATCCATGTTGGGCCCCGGAGTAAAAATAAATTTTGGGCCACTCTAGTGCCCCCCTCTGGTGCCAACATTTTATATATTTACAGTAGACTCTCGGTTATACTGCACCCACAGGGATTGGTAGATGCCGGATCAATGTAGTTTCTGGTTGCTTGAGATCCCGCGTTTCTGAAGTTTTTTTTGGCTAAGTCAGTTGCACTTACGTTTCGACTCGCTTTGCGAGGCTCGCAGCGATGAGCGCCTTTGGCGCTCATCGGCTAAGTCGTTCGCACCTCGCAAAGCGTGACGACGTCTCGCAGTTAGACAACTATTATATGTGAAATATATATATAATGAAAATGTAATACAATTTTATCGGAAATTGAAAATATGGCAACATAATCCATATTGATAACGTAATCCAGCTACTTCCTATCCACCTCTCATTGCCTCTATTCGCTGTCAGGGCTGATTTTACATTTGTTTACACTGTCATGTTCAGGAGGGGCCATTTAACTTTTTTGGGGACTGTTTATCATGGATTGATGTTGCCCTGTTGGCATGGGGTGTGTAATAGTGTTTGGGGAATGATTGGGGCATATATGACTTGTATGTAAGTAATGCGAAGTATGAGAATCCCCCTATCTTGTTTAGTATCAAAATGACCCATCGCCTGAATCCTCTGGGAATAGGGTCAGAGTTACGGGGTGACCTGAAGTTTTCCAGCAGAGGGAAGAGGATGGGAGGGGGGGGGACTCTGGGACGAAAGTAGATTTGTATAGTCCCCAGCTGGGTTTTTTGGTTTTTTGACAAAGATAACAAAGATGACACTAATGTACTAATTACCCCATACAGAGTGCAGGCTTTATTTTGAGGGAATAATATTTCTAGACATTGGAAGTATTGCAACAGACCCTGCTTGAAACTCTAACCACTGGGGGCAGTATTGCTGCTGACCGGTTTTCCTGCATTTTCTGGGTACAGGTGGAGGTGATGTGCTGGACGGGGTTCATTGCTGCTAAACAGGGATATTCCAAAGAACCCTATGACCTACAGAGTGAGATTGATCTAAGGATCTGTCTGAGCCCAACAGCTCAGCCATACAGTGGTTCTCAACCCTCTCCTCAGGACCCAACAGACATGCCAGGAATTTGATTCAACAGTGTGTAAACACAGGTGAGGCAATTCGTATTCAACAGGCCACAGAGCCTCTAATTGCCTCACCTGTGTTCACACACTGTTGAATCAAATTCCTGGCATGTCTGTGGGGTCCTGAGCAGAGGGTTGAGTACCACGGCGTAGGATCATAACATACACAATATCACACTGCACGTCCAGCTTTCTGTTCAGTACATAGGTGTATTCCTCACAATATCACACTGCACGTCCAGCTTTCTGTTCAGTACATAGGTGTATTCCTCACAATATCACACTGCACGTCCAGCTTTCTGTTCAGTACATAGGTGTATTCCGCATAATATCACACTGCACGTCCAGCTTTCTGTTCAGTACATAGGTGTATTCCACACAATAACACACTGCACGTCCAGCTTTCTGTTCAGTACATAGGTGTATTCCACACAATAACACACTGCACGTTCAGCTTTCTGTTCAGTACATAGGTGTATTCCACACAATATCACACTGCACGTCCAGCTTTCTGTTCAGTACATAGGTTTATTCCACACAATATCACACTGCACGTCCAGCTTTCTGTTCAGTACATAGGTGTATTCCACACAATAACATACTGCACATCCAGCTTTCTGTTCAGTACATAGGTTTATTCCTCACAATATCACACTGCACGTCCAGCTTTCTGTTCAGTACATAGGTGTATTCCACACAATAACATACTGCACATCCAGCTTTCTGTTCAGTACATAGGTTTATTCCGCACAATATCTCACTGTACGTCCAGCTTTCTGTTCAGTACATAGGTGTATTCCACACAATATCACACTGCGTGTCCAGCTTTCTGTTCAGTACATAGGTTTATTCCGCACAATATCTCACTGTACGTCCAGCTTTCTGTTCAGTACATAGGTGTATTCCGCACAATATCACACTGCACGTCCAGCTTTCTGTTCAGTACATAGGTGTATTCCTCACAATAACATACTGCACATCCAGCTTTCTGTTCAGTACATAGGTTTATTCCGCACAATATCTCACTGTACGTCCAGCTTTCTGTTCAGTACATAGGTGTATTCCACACAATATCACACTGCGTGTCCAGCTTTCTGTTCAGTACATAGGTTTATTCCGCACAATATCTCACTGTACGTCCAGCTTTCTGTTCAGTACATAGGTGTATTCCTCACAATATCACACTGCACGTCCAGCTTTCTGTTCAGTACATAGGTTTATTCCACACAATATCTCACTGCACATTGTGTTTAATTTCTTATTTCTGCTGCAAATAAACTTTACCGAACCAGCAGCCAAAGAAGCTTCTTAGATTTCCCTCGGGCAGACGCAGCAATTACATTTGTTACTTGTAAATAAAAAGTGATAAACTTTTCAAACTTCTTCTTTTTAACCCTTTCATTCCCTGGAATAAGAGTAGGCAAGTTAGGACTTAGAGAGCCACGCACAGGCCTGGATTTGAGTGTTTCCTTTCTGTGCACAGGTGAGTCAACCAGGATGACTGAAGAAGCGATAGTCTTGCCTGTACACAGCAGGGATATGCTCAAATCCTGGCCTGTGTGCGGACCGAACCTGTCCACCAGGACCGAACTTGTCTACCCCTAATCTAGAGCAATAAGCTGATGTATAAGTTTAAAGGAAAGTTAATAATAATAATAATAATAATAATTAATAATAATACATTTATACATCAAAGCAATAAGTGAAGGACATAGCATTCCATAGCTAATTTAAAATATATTTATCAATCTTGATAAATTACATCACTTGTTCAGCATAAATTACACATTGCGGAATCAAACTTTTTTTCCATAATGTCTTAAAAGTGTCACAGCAAAGGCCAAGTCATTGAGTAAATTAATAAGTAGACATATACATTTAAATATAATTACATTTAGTTGTTATTAAACATTTGCATTGACATTTTTCATAACTAAGCTTGAAAGTTGGTTATTTTAAGCAAATAATATAATGAAAACATCCTTCGAGTCGCCCGGTGACGTTATCTCACGTGACTTTAATTATCTCTCCACAGTGTGGGATGAAAAATCCACAAGAGCATGGCCTGTTGGATAAAGTTATTTAAGTGTTATTCTAATATAAACAGCTTGGCTTGTGACTTGTCACCCTCCCACCAAGTGAGATAATTATAATGTGAGATAAAGTCATCAGGAGAGTGTGACGACCTTTTCATATATCACTTTAGTTATAATTTTATATTATTATTATTATTCCTTATTTTATAAAGCTCCAACATTTTCCGTGGTGCTGTCTACAAAGTAGAATAGAGCAGAGTGGGTACAATTAGCAAATTACAAATATAGATATATGCTTAGGTAAGTACAGGAATGAGTGAGGTCCTAGTCCGAAGAGCTTATCAATCTAGAAGGTTAAAGCTGTCAGCTTGAGACACAAGAGTGATGCAAGATGGCAACAAGTAAGGTAAGAGGATGATGTGAAGTGGGGAGGGGGTTAAAAAAGCGCTTGATCTCCTTTAGGTAACCCCGATAGTATGGGGTGATGATGAGCCTGAAAGCAATGGATAGAGGTCCCTCTCGTGTCGCGATCAACTCCCGTGTGAGTGATATTATGTGTAGAGGGGCACTTCTGTATATTAAGACTCAATGTGATGAGATTCTTTATACAGATGAGAATTTAGTGAGGTTTTGAAGTTTTGAGGCAGGAGGAGTCTAGTGGAGCGAGGGCAAGGAGTTCAGCAGAGTAGGGGCAGCACTAGAAAAGTCCTGAAAGAGGAGTGAGAGGGCGTTATAAGAGAGGAGGACAGGAGGAGGGGCGGGTGGGGAGTATTTTGAGACAAAGAGCAGAGATATAAGCGGGTATGATTATTAGTATTGGGTCATGATTTTAAATTGAATTCTGGAGGTTCTGGGAAGCCAGTGGACAGACAGAGAGGGAGCAGACACTGAGGCGCTAAGTATGGAAGAGAGATCTAGTGGAGGTGTTATCTATGGATTGGAGTGGGGCCTGATGGTTGATGGGGAGGCCGGCAAGGAGCGAGATACTGTAGTCGAGAATTTTAGTTGTGACTTGTGTAACTTATTTTGGAGATGTTTTATAGGTGGAAGAATGACGTGATCCAGTAGAGTCCCAAGACAACGGGCCCGAGAGGTGGGCGTGCTGGTGGCATTGTCAACAGTGAGAGATATGTGAGGATGTGGTGGCTGTGGAAGAGGGTGGGTAGATTAGGAACTCCGTCTTTGACATACTAAGATTGAGTTGACGGCGAGACATCCAGGAGGGTATGTTAGAGAGACAGTTGGCAACTTGAGAGAAGAGAAGAGACGGGGGATAGTTCTGGTGCTGAGAAGTAGAACGGAGTGACATCTGCATAGAGATCATACTGAAGTCAAAATATTGTATTAGGGTAGAGAGATGGGCCTCGGACTGAAACTTGGGTACGCACACAATTATATTTATATATGCAACTGACAGCACCTGATACACTCATTTACTGATAAACACACCAAGTCACAGACACTAGAATATATATATATACTATAACTGTTAGTGCGTGTGGGTTGATGGCTCGTCAGTAAATGAGTGCATCAGGTGCTGTCAGTTCAATTCTGCATCATTACACTTCTTGAAAAAATAGGTCAAAAACATAGTATTCCAATTCTAAAAGTTTCATTTATCCGCCTGAAAGAATAACAGGAATTGTAGCAAGTTATCTATTAGAGATTGTGTGTAAATAGAGTAAAAGGGGCTCTGTAGAATAACATAGGAATTGTAGAGGTCTCACCTCCCTTGTCAGCTCCATTTGGCCCCATATAGGTAATAGAGTGAGAGTACATATGTGATCTCATTTGATGTCCCTGCCCAGTGTCTCAGAGTGCAGTGCTGTGACTGTATATCTGGGTAACCTGAGCAGGAAATTAGTTTATTAACTTATATTTTAGACATCCAAATGAAATATTACAATGCTTCTATTCATTTTCTGTACTATATTATTATTATTATCCTTTATTTATAACGCGCCAACATATTCCGTAGTGTTATATAGGAGTTAAGTACAAGTCAAGAACAATTTGAAACAGTGCATAGGATGGAGGGCCCTGCTATTGAGCTTTCAATCAGACATACACAGTGCTTTCCTGATATATATATATATATATCTATATATATATATATATATAGTATATATATATATATATATATATATTATATCGTTGTTGTTTAGTCGTTCAGTCATGCCCAACTCTTTTAAAGAACTGCACTTAAAAAATGTGAAACGTTTTTTAAAATGTGAATGTGTAATTATGCTGTCGGGAAGTCTGCCATTTTGGTTTTTGGCTGATTATCTTCCAGAAATGGAAGGAGAATTTGTATTCTCTTCTGTGCAACACGACTTTCAATAGGTCTAATGGAAAGCTCATTGGTTTACAAGGGCACACCCTACTGAGGAAGTAACAGAACCAGGTGAGAAAACTAATGGATAACTGCAGTAAAAAAAAAAGTTGATTTTATATATTTATTTGTTTATGAAATCCTGTCCCTTTTATCGAGCCAAATTAATTAAAATACAATATATATAAAATAAGCTGAGCCCGGCGCAGCATTTGGTCTCTGTGGATCGCTGAGGGTTTTGCAGTCTGATTATCTCCCGTCTCACTTCTCTCTCTTTCCGCGTCTCGCTCTCACACCCTCCCCCACACCCAGTATCTCTCCCCCCCTCACCTCTCCTCTGTCTGCATCCCCCAAATTTACATCATGACAAGATCACCATGGCAACCGGAGAGGGAGCAGACTGATGCTGACTGGGAATACGCACATAAAGGATGCTCAAAGTCAAGGAAACTGCGCCGAGATCAAGGATGCCATTTTTTTTGGTACCCTGGAGGAGGGTATTAGATCTATTGCATGGGTAGAGTCGGTGGGTAGCATTTCTGGGCGAGTCGTCTCTTGTATAATCTGTGTTTGTAGTGGACATATAAATCATATAATTAATGACACCTTTAAGAAAATACGTAAACATTTTTACATTAAAATGGCCACTGTAGAGCTCATATGACTGGGATCATTTGTTTAGTCACTAATTTAGCATTGGAAAAAAAAATCAATGTAGTTTGTAAAACTGACATTTGAAATTAACATTGGAGCAGATATAACTTGTCTCCACCCTCAATGAGGTGTCTAGAGAGGATCTGCAAAACTACAATGTTCCCTATAAGGGACTTTGTCACCCCAAAATAAAGTCGTTTTTTTGGTTATTATTTCTATATTGAATCAATCCTGAAAAAATTATGTGCTGTTGTTATTCCATTTATATGCAAATGAGTGGTTCATGCATATTAATTAGCTGATTTGATAAACTAATTAAGATTATAGTTTACTTGTCCTTCTAGTAAGTGGCCAAAATAATAGACCTGTAATGTTACCTGGCAGTTAGAAACTCTCCCACACTTATGAAAATATTCTGAGCACAGTAGCATACATGAGACGTAAAATCATTTCTAAATATCTCTGGAATGATTCATTGTAGAGGAAAACTGCTAGTACAATGTACAGTTTTTCATGTTCCTTAAGATTAAAACTCCACACAATACCCCCCTTCTTCTCTCTCCATACACATATACTCCACAAGAGACCCCCTCCTGCTCTTTCCATACACATATACTCCACAAGAGACCCCTCCTGCTCTCTCCATACACATATACTCCACAAGAGACCCCTGCTGCTCTCTCCACACACATGTACTCCACAAGAGACCCCCTCCTGCTCTTTCCATACACATATACTCCACAAGAGACCCTCTCCTCTCTCCATACACTAATACTACACAAGAGACCCCCTCCTACTCTCTCCATACACATGTACTCCACAAGAGACCCCTCCTGCTTCTCCATACACATGTACTCCACAAAAGACCCCCTCCTGCTCTCTCCATACACATGTGCTCCACAAGAGACCCCCTCCTGCTCTCTCCATACACATGTACTCCACAAGAGACCCCCTCTGCTCTTTCCATACACATATACTCCACAAGAGACCCCTCCTCTCTCCATACACTAATACTACACAAGAGACCCCCTCCTGCTCTCTCCATACACAAATACTCCACAAGAGACCCCCTCCTGCTCTCTCCATACACATGTACTCCACAAAGACCCCCTCCTGCTCTCTCCATACACATGTGCTCCACAAGAGACCCCCTCCTGCTCTCTCCATACACATATACTCCACAAGAGACCCCTCCTGCTCTCTCCATACACATATACTCCACAAGAGACCCCCTCCTGCTCTCTCCATACACATATACTCCACAAGAGACCCCCTCCTGCTCTCTCCATACACATGTACTCACAAGAGACCCCCTCCTGCTCTCTACATACACATATACTCCACAAGAGACCCCTCATGCTCTCTCCATACATATGTACTCCACAAGAGACCCCCCTGTTCTCTCCATACAGAAATACTACACAAGAGACCCTTCTTCTGCACTCTCCATACACAAATACTCCACAAGAGACCCCCTCCTGCTCTCTCCATACACATATACTCCACAAAAGACCCCCTCCTGCTCTCTCCATACATATGTACTCCACAAGAGACCCCCTCCTGGCTCTCTCCATACACTATATACTACACAAGAGAACCCCCTCCTGCTCTCTCCATACACTAATACTCCACAAGAGGACACCCCTCCTGCTCTCTCCATACACATGTATCTCCACAGAGACCCCCTCCTGCCTCTCTCCATACACATGTACTCCACAAGAGACCCCTCCTGCTCTCTCCATACACATATACTCCAACAAGAGACCCCCGTCCTGCTCTCTCCATACATATTTACTCCACAAGAGACCCCCTCCTGCTCTCTCCATACACATGTACTCCACATGAGACCCCCTCCTGCTACTCTCCATACAGATGTACTCCACAAGAGGACCCCCTCCTGCTCTCCTAGAGTACACATGTACTCCACAAGAGACCCCCCTCCGGCTCTCTCCATACACATAGACTCCACAAGAGACCCCCTCCTGCTCTCTCCATACACTTATACTCCACAGAAGACCCCCTCCCTGCTCTCTCCATACACATATACTCCACAAGAGACCCCCCCCTGGCTCTCTCCATACACATGTACTCCACAAGAGTACCCCCCTCCTGCTCTCTCTATACACTAATACTAACACAAGAGACCCCCTCCTGCTCTCTCCATACACTAATACTCCACAGAGACCCCCTCCTGCTCTCTCCATACACATGTACTCCACAAGAGACCCCCTCCTGCTCTCTCCATACACATATACTCCACAAGAGACCCCCACCTGCTCTCTTCCATACATATGTACTCCACAAGAGACCCCCTCCTGCTCTCTTCATACACATATACTCTCCAAGAGACCCTTCTCCTGCTCTCTCCATACACATATATCTCCTCAAGGAGACCCCCTCAGCTCTCTCCATACACATATAACGTCCACAAGAGACCCCCTCCTGCTCTCTCCATACCCATAGCACCTCCACAAGAGACCCCCTCCTGCTCTCTCTCCTTACACATGTACTACACAAGAGACACCCTCCTGCTCTCTCCATACACATGTACTCCAACAAGAGACACCCCTCCTGCTCTCCTCCATACACATATACCCACTAGATGACCTCCTCTGCTACTCTCTATACACATATATACTCCACAAGAGACAATTCTTCCTACTCTCTCCAATACACATATACTCCTCAAGAGACCACCCCCTCCTGGCTCTCCTCCACGTACACATATTACTCCACAGGAGACCCCCTCCTGCTCTCTCCATACCCATGCAACTCTCACAGGAGACCCCCTCCTTGCTCTCTCCATACCCCATGTACTCACAAGAGACCCCCCCTTTGCTCTCTCCATATACACATGTCAATCCACAAGAGATCCCCTCCGCTCTCTCCCATACCCATGCACACCACATGAGACCCGCCTCCTTGCTCCCTCCTTACACATGTACTCCACAAAGAGGACCCCCACCTGATCTCTCCTACACACTGTACTCCACAAGGAGACCCCCTCCTGCTCATCTCATACATATGTACTCCACAAGAGACCCTTCTCCTGCACTCTCCATACACAAATACTCCACAAGAGACCCCTCCTGTCTGCTCTCCCATACATATGTACTCAACAAGAGACCCCCACCTGCTCTCTCCATACACTAATACTACCAAGAGACCCCCTCCTCGCTCTCGCCATAACACATATACTCCACACAAAAGACCCCCTCCTGCTCTCTCCATACATATGTACTCCACAAGAGACCCCCCACCTGCTCTCTCCATACACTAATACTACACAAGAGACCCCCCCTCTGCTCTCTCCATACACATATACTCCACAAGGAACCCCCTCCTGCTCTCTCCATACACATGTCTCCACAAAGAGGACCCCCTCCTGCTCTCTCCATACACATGTACTACACAAGAGTCCCCCTCCTGCTCTCTCATACACATATACTCCACAAGAGACCCCCTCCTGCTCTCTCCATACATATGTACTCCACAAGAGACCCCCCTCCCTGCTCTCTCTATACACATATACTCCACAAGAGACCCCCTCCTGCTCTCTCCATACACATGCTACTCCACAAGAGACCCCCTCCTGCTCTCTCCATACACATGTACTCCACAAGAGACCCCCTCCTGCTCTCTCCATACACATGTACTCCACAAGAGACCCCCTCCTGCTCTCTCCATACACATATACTCCACAAGAGACCCCCTCCTGCTCTCTCCATACACATGTACTCCACAAGAGACCCCCTCCTGCTCTCTCCATACACATGTACTACACAAGAGACCCCCTCCTGCTCTCTCCATACCACATGTACTCCACAAGAGACCCTTCTCCTGCACTCTCCATACACAAATACTCTACAAGAGACCCCCTCCTGCTCTCTCCATACACATATACTCACAAAAGACCCCCTCCTGCTCTCTCCATACATATGTACTCCACAAGAGACCCTTCGTCCTGCTCTCTCCATACACATAATAGTCCACAAGAGACCCCCTCCCCTGCTCTCTCCATACACATGTATCCACAAGAGACCCCCTCCTGCTCTCTCCATACCCATGTACTCCACAAGAGACCCCCTCCTGCTCTCTCCGATACCCATGTACTCACAAGAGACCACCTCCTGCTCTCTCCATACACATGTACTCCACAAGAGATCCCCTCCTGCTCTCTCCATACCCATTGCACTCCACAAGAGACCCCCTCCTGCTCCCTCCTTACACATGTACTCCACAAGAGACCCCCACCTGATCTCTTCCATACACATGTACTCCACAAGAGACCCCCTCCTGCTCTCTCCATACATATGTACTCACAAGAGACCCTTCTCCCTGCACTCTCCATACACAATACTCTACAAGAGACCCCCCTCCTGCTCTCTCCATACACATATACTCCACAAAAGACCCCCTCCTGCTCTCTCCATACATATGTACTCCACAAGAGACCCCCTCCTGCTCTCTCCATACACTAATACTACACAAGAGACCCCCTCCTGCTCTCTCCATACACTAATACTCCACAAGAGGACCCCCTCCTGCTCTCCTCCTACACATGTACTCCAGAAGAGACCCCCCTCCTGCTTTCTCCATACACATGTACTACCCAGAGTCCCCCTCCTGCTCTCTCCATACACCATTTACTCCACAAGAGACCCCTCCTGCTCTCTCCATACACATGTACTCCACAAGAGACCCCTCCTGCTCTCTCTATAATACATATACTCACAAGGAGGACCCCCCTCTTGCTCTCTCCATACACCATGTACTCCACAATGAGACCCCCCTCCTGCTCTCTACATACACATGTACTCCACAAGAGACCACCTCCTGCTCTCTCAATACACATGTACTCCACAAGAGACCCCCCTCCTGCTCTCTCCATACACATGTACTCCACAAGAGACCCCCTCCTGCTCTCTCCATACACATGTACTCCACCAAGAGACCCTCTGCTGCTCTCTCCATACCCATGTACTCCACAAGAGACACCCTCCTGAGCTCTCCATACACATGTACTCCACAAGAGACCCTCTCCTGCTCTCTCCATACATATGTACTCACAAGAGACCCCCTTCCTGCTCTCTCCATACACATATACTCCACAAGAGACCCTGTCCTGCTCTCTCCATACACATATACTCCACAAGAGACCCCCTCCTGATCTCTCCATACACATGTACTCCACAAGGAGACCCCCCTCCTGCTCTCTCCATTACACATGTACTCCACAAGAGACCCCCTCCCGCTCTTCATACACTATACTCCACAAGAGACCCCCTCCTGCTCTCTCCATACACATATTACTCCACAAAAAGGACCCCCTCCTCTGCTCTCTCCATACACATATGCTCCACAAGAGACCCCCTCCTACTCTCTCCCATACACATGTACTCCACAGAGACCCCCTCCCGCTCTTCATACACATATACTCCACAAGAGACCCCCTCCTGCTCTCTCCATACACATGTACTCCACAAAAGACCCCCCTCCTGCTCTCTCCATACACATATGCTCCACAAGAGACCCCCTCCTGCTCTCTCCATACACATGTACTCCACAAGAGACCCCCTCCTGCTCTCTCCATACACAAATACTACACAAGATTACCCCCTCCTGCTCTCTCCATACACTAATACTCCACAAGAGACCCCCTCCTGCTCTCTCCATACACATGTACTCCACAAGAGACCCCCCTGCTCTCTCCATACACATATACTCCCACAAGAGACCCCCTCCTGCTCTCTCCATACATATGTACTCCACAAGAGACCCCCTCCTGCTCTCTCCATACACATATACT
Organism: Discoglossus pictus; assembly: GCA_027410445.1. NCBI lineage: Eukaryota > Metazoa > Chordata > Amphibia > Anura > Alytidae > Discoglossus > Discoglossus pictus. The sequence goes on along the minus strand of CM050164.1, from coordinate 13,686,306 downwards.
CCACAAAGAGACCCCCTCCTGCTCTCTCCATACACATATACTCCACAAGAGACCCCCTCCTGCTCTCTCCATACACTGTACTCCACAATGAGACCCCCTCCTGCTCTCTCCATACACATGTACTACACAAGAGACCCCCCTCCTGCTCTCTCCATACACATTATCTCTACAATGAGACACCCTCCTGCTCTCTCCATACACATGCACTCCACAAGAGACCCCCTCCTGCTCTCTCCATACACATATACTCCACAAGGAGACCCCCTCCTGCTCTCTCCATACACATATACTCCACAAGAGGACCCTTCTCCTGCTCTCTCCATACACATATAACTCCACAAGAGACCCCCCTCCTGCCTCTCTCCATACACATATACTCCACAAGAGGACCCCCTCCTGATCTCTCCATACCAATGTACTCCACAAGAGACCCCCCTCCCTGCTCTCTCCATACCCATGTACTCCACAAGAGACCCCCTCCTGCTCTCCTCCATACACATATACTCCACAAAGAGACCCCCCTCCTGCTCTCTCCATACACATATACTCCACAAGAGACCCTTCTCCTGCTCTCTCCATATACATATACTCCACAAGAGACCCCCTCCTGCTCTCTCCATACACATATACTCCACAAGAGACCCCCTCTGGCTCTCTCCATACCCCATGTACTCCACAAGAGACCCCCTCCTGCTCTCTCCATAACCATGTACTCCACAAGAGACCCCTCCTGCTCTCTCCATACACATATACTCCACAAGAGACCCCCTCCTGCTCTCTCCATACACATATACTCCACAAGAGACCCTTCTCCTGCTCTCTCCATACACATATACTCCACAAGAGACCCCCCTCCTGCTCTCTCCATACACATATACTCCACAAGAGACCCCCTCCTGCTCTCTCCATACCCATGTACTCCACAAGAGACCCCCCTCCTGCTCTCTCCATACCCATGCACTCCACAAGAGACCCCTCCTGCTCTCTCCATACACATATACTCCACAAGAGACCCCCTCCTGCTTTCTCCATACACATGTACTCCACAAGAGACCCCCTCCTGCTTTCTCCATACACATATACTCCACAAGAGACCCCCTCCTGCTTTCTCCATACACATGTACTCCACAAGAGACCCCCTCCTGCTCTCTCCATACACATATATTCCACAAGAGACCCCCTCCTGCTCTCTCCATACACATGTTCTCCACAAGAGACCCCCTCCTGCTCTCTCCATACACAAATACTCCACAAGAGACCCCCTCCTGCTATCTCCATACACAAATACTCCACAAGAGACCCCCCTCCTGCTCTCTCCATACACAAATACTCCACAAGAGACTCTCTCCTGCTGTCTCCCTACGCATATATACTGGAGACTCATAATTGTCCTTTCTCTATAAATAACATCTGCAAAACAAACAAACTCTCTTTCACATATATCTGCACAAACATAGCTGGTCTTGGCCTCTCCGGATAATGAACTCCTATGAGAAATCTGCACAACCAGAAAGAGAGAAAAAAAATCTAGCTCAGTTCTAGCTCAGAATTCCGAGAAAAACAGTTATTACACTGCATTCTGGGAAGCTAAGCAGGGACATGCAAATGTGCCCACAAATTGCCTCACTCTTCAATCCATAATCGAATCTAAACTTGGCTTCCTTTAAGCTTATGCATGCTGTATTACACAGCTTTTATGCGAAGCCAAGTTGGATTATACACAAGCTGAGAATGCTATCCACATACAGCTGTTTCACAGCTTACTGGCTATCATCAGCACGGAGCGGGATCACAGCCTGTGTTGTGGACCTTATGAGTAGGTAGTTCACCACAACAATCATTTATGTGCCCACAAATGCATGTGCCAGTTCAGCTACCCAGAATGCAGTGTAATTACTGTTTTTCTTGGGAACTCTGAGCTGAAAGCAGGTTTTTGAACTTGTTTTAGACATTCAAATGTGAACACAGATGTACTATTTATTTACTATATATATATATATATACTAGGAAATTGCCCATCAAAAATGACGGGAGTAAAATTGTAAGTCTAGCAATGCTGTTTGCCACACAATGCGAGGCTAAGGGCCCTCTGAGCACCTCCGGCTCTCATCGCGAGCCCCGGGCTGAGCAGTGTTTTTTTTGAGCTTCGGCCTCGTTTCAGTCTCTTGCGTTTTTTGTACTCCATTATTTTCTCGCTTAGGCGATTTTCGATTGTGAAAAAACTGCAAATATGCCTCCCATGCAACCTCAGTCATAGGCTCTCTGCCTCTCCCACTGTGCTGTGTGTGAATGTGTACGTTAATTTGCGGCATATTTGTGGTTTTTTTCAGCTTTTTACTGTTCAGTGATTCAGCCATTAAAGTCGTATTTTTGCGAGGCCCACAATCCATATACGTACCTGTGGTCCTAAGTCCTACGGGCGTAATTTTGCGTCCCTCACTAAGTGCTTGCAATGAGCACCTTCAGCGCGTCGTGGACGGCTCGCTACGTTAGGCTCGCAAAGCGTGACAAACCCGCAAACGTGACCAAAGTCCTTGAACTGACAACCATATACGTGATATATATATAGTGAAAAAGTGCCACATACACTTACAGAAGTATCACTGCATATAAACATTTTTGTGCATATACAAATGTATTTCATTCTACCGCACTGCATCTTCAAGCAGACTGCCGCCCCCCCTAAAAATGTACTGCCTTAGGCCTGGGCCTCATAGGCCTTGGCAGTAACGCAGCCCTATATGGAACTTTCTGTATAGAAGTGTTATATCACTTGCTTTTTATTGCTACAAGATCTCTATATATACAGTGGGGGTGGGGAGTATTTGATCCCTAATGATTTTGTCCACTGACAAAGAAATGGTCAGTCTATAATTTTAATCGTCGTTGTATTTTAAACAGTGAGAGACAGAATAACAAAAAAACACAAGAAAAACACATGTCAAAAAAGTTATAAATTGATTTGTAGGTCAATGAGGGAAATAAGTATTTGATCCCTTATCAAAGATCAAGATTTCTGGCTCCCAGGTGTCTTTTATACAGGTAACGAGCTGAGATTAGGAGCACTCTCTTAAGGGAGTGCTCCTATTCTCAGTTTTTTACCTGTCCACAAAAGCAATCAATCAATCAGATTCCAAACTCTCCACCATGGCGAGACCAAAGAGCTGTCCAAGGATGTCAGGGACAAGATTGTAGACCTACATAAGGCTGGAATGGGCTACAAGACCATCACCAAGCAGCTTGGTGAGAAAGGTGACAACAGTTGGTGAGATTATTTGCAAATGGAAGAAACACAAAATAACTGCCAGTCTCCCTCGGTCCTGAATGCTCCATGCAAGATCTCACCTCGTGGAGTTTCAATGATTACTGAGAACGGTGAGGAATCAGCTCAGAACTACACGGGAGGATCTTGTTAATGAACTCAAGAAAACAATTGGTAACACACTAAGCTGTGAAGGACTGAAATCCCGCAGCGCCTGCAATGTCCCCCTGCTCAAGAAAGCACATGTACAGGCCCGTCTGAAGTTTGCCAATGAACATCTGAATGATACAGAGGAAGACAAGGTGAAAGTGTGTGGTCAGATGAGACAAAAATGGAGCTCTTTGGCCATCAACTCAACTCGCCGTGTCTTGGTGAGGAGGAATGCTGCCTATGGACCTAAGAACATAAAACCCCACCATCCAACATGGAGGTGGAAACATTATGCTTTGGGGGGGGGGGGTTCTGCTAAGGGGACAGGACAACTGCACTGCATCAAGGGACAATGGACGGGGCATGTACCATCAAATTTTGGGTGAGAACCTCCTTCCCTGGATGGGTATTCCAGTATGACAATGACCCAAAACACATGGCCAAGGCAACAAAGGAGTGGCTCAAGAAAAATGCACATTAAGGGTCCTGGAGTGGCCTAGCCAGTCACCAGACCTTAATCCTGTTGAAACATCTGTGGAGGGAGATGAAGGTTCAAGTTTGCCAAACATCAGCCTCGAAACCCTTAATGAATTGGAGAGTATCTGCAAAGAGGGAGTGGGACAAATCCCTCCTGAGATGTGAGCAAACCTGGTGACCAACTACAAGAAAGGTCTGACCTCTGTGATTGCCAACAAGTGTTTTGCGACCAAGTACTAAGTCGAAGGGGTCAAATACTTATTTCACTCATTTTGACATGCGTTTTTCTTCTCACTTCACATGTACTCCACAAGAGATCCCCTCCTGCTCTCTCCATACCCAATGCACTCCACAAGAGACCCCCTCCTGCTTTCTCCATACACATGTACTCCACAAGAGACCCCCTCCTGCTTTCTCCATACACATGTTCTCCACAAGAGACCCCCTCCTGCTCTCTCCATACACATGTACTCCACAAGAGACCCCCCTCCTGCTCTCTCCATACACAAATACTCCACAAGAGACCCCCTCCTGCTCTCTCCATACACAAATAATCCACAAGAGACCCCCTCCTGCTCTCTCCATACACATATACTCCACAAGAGACTCTCTCCTGCTGTCTCCCTACCCATATTACTGGAGACTCATAATTGTCCTTTCTCTATAAATACATCTGCCAAACAAACAAACTCTCTTCACATCCAGAAAGATGAGAAAAAATATCTAGCTCAGTTCTAGCTCAGAATTCCGAGAAAAACAGTTATTACACTGCATTCTGGGAAGCTAAGCAGGGACATGCAAATGTGCCCACAAATGCCTCGCTCTTCAATCCATAATCAATCTAAACTTGGCCTTCCTTTAAGCTTATGCATGCTGTATTACACAGCTTTTATGCGAAGCCAAGGTTGGATTATACACAAGCTGAGAATGCTATCCACATACAGCTGTTTCACGCTTACTGGCTATCATCAGCACGGAGCGGGATCACAGCCTGTGTTGTGGACCTTATGAGTAGGTAGTTCACCACAACAATCATCTTATGTGCCCACAAATGCATGTGCCAGTTCAGCTACCCAGAATGCAGTGTAATTACTGTTTTTCTTGGAACTCTGAGCTGAAAGCAGGTTTTTGAACTTGTTTTAGACATTCAAATGTGAACACAGATGTACTATTTATATACTATATATATATATATACTAGGAAATTGCCCATCAAAAATGACGGGAGTAAAATTGTAAGTCTAGCAATGCTGTTTGCCACACAATGCGAGGCTAAGGGCCCTCTGAGCACCTCCGGCACTCATCGCGAGCCCCGGGCTGAGCAGTGGTTTTTTTTGAGCTTCGGCCTCGTTTCAGTCTCTTGCGTTTTTTGTACTCCATTATTTTCTCGCTTAGGCGATTTTCGATTGTGAAAAAACTGCAAATATGCCTCCCATGCAACCCTCAGTCATAGGCTCTCTGCCCTCTCCCACTGTGCTGGTGTGTGAATGTGTACGTTAATTTGCGGCCCATATTTGTGGTTTTTTTTCAGCTTTTTACTGTTCAGTGATTCAGCCATTAAAGTCGTATTTTTGCGAGGCCCACAATCCATATACGTACCTGTGGTCCTAAGTCCTACGGTGCGTAATTTGCGTCCTCACTAAGTGCTGCAATGCAGCACCTCAGCGCGTCGTGGACGGCTCGCTACGTTAGACTCACAAAGCGTGACAAACCCGCAAACGTGACCAAAGTCCTTGAACTGACAACCATATATGTGATATATATATATAGTGAAAAAGTGCCACATACACTTACAGAAGTATCACTGCAATATAAACATTTTCTGTGCATATACAATGTATTTCATTCTACTGCACTGCATCTTCAAGCAGACTGCCGCCCCCTAAAAATTTACTGCCTTAGGCCTGGGCCTCATGGGCCTTGGCAGTAACGCTAGCCCTATATGGAACTTTCTGTATAGAAGTGTTATATTACTTGCTTTTTATTTCTACAAGATCTCTATATATACAGTGGGGGTGGGGAGTATTTGATCCCCTAATGATTTTGTCCACTGACAAAGAAATGGTCAGTCTATAATTTTAATCGTCGTTGTATTTTAACAGTGAGAGACAGAATAACAAAAAAACACAAGAAAAACGCATGTCAAAAAAGTTATAAATTGATTTGCAGGTCAATGAGGGAAATAAGTATTTGATCCCTTATCAATCATCAAGATTTCTGGCTCCCAGGTGTCTTTTATACAGGTAACGAGCTGAGATTAGGAGCACTCTCTTAAAGGGAGTGCTCCTATTCTCAGTTTTTTACCTGTCCACAAAAGCAATCAATCAATCAGATTCCAAACCCTCCACCATGGCGAGACCAAAGAGCTGTCCAAGGATGTCAGGACAAGATTGTAGACCTACATAAGGCTGGAATGGGCTACAGGACCATCACCAAGCAGCTTGGTGAGAAAGGTTGACAAACAGTTGGTGAGATTATTTGCAAATGGAAGAAAACACAAAATAACTGCCAGTCTCCCTCGGTCTGATGCTCCATGCAAGATCTCACCTCGTGGAGTTTCAATGATTATGAGAACGGTGAGGAATCAGCCCAGAACTACACGGGAGGATCTTGTTAATGAACTCAAGAAAACATTTGGTAACATAACACACTAACGCTGTGATAGGACTGAAATCCCGCAGCGCCTGCAATGTCCCACCTGCTCAAGAAAGCACATTGTACAGGCCCGTCTGAAGTTTGCCAATGAACATCTGAATGATACAGAGGAAGACAAGGTGAAAGTGTTGTGGTCAGATGAGACAAAAATTTAGCTCTTTGGCATCAACTCAACTCGCCGTGTTTGGTGAGGAGGAATGCTGCCTATGGACCTAAGAAATCAACCCCACCATCCAACATGGAGGTGGAAACATTATGCTTTGGGGGGGGGGGGGGGGGTTTGCTAAGGGGACAGGACAACTGCACTGCATCAAGGGGACAATGGATGGGGCCATGTACCATCAAATTTGGAGTGAGAACCTCCTTCCCTTGATGGGTATTCCAGTATGACAATGACCCAAAAACACAAGGCCAAGGCAACAAAGGTAGTGGCTCAAGAAAAATGCACATTAAGGTCCTGGAGTGGCCTAGCCAGTCACCAGACCTTAATCCTGTAGAAAATCTGTGGAGGGAGATGAAGGTTCAAGTTGCCAAACATCAGCCTCGAAAACTTAATGACTTGGAGAGTATCTGCAAAGAGGAAGTGGGACAAAATCCCTCCTGAGATGTGTGCAAACCTGGTGGCCAACTACAAGAAACGTCTGACCTCTGTGATTGCCAACAAGTGTTTTGCGATCAAGTACTAAGTCGAAGGGGTCAAATACTTATTTCACTCATTTTGACATGCGTTTTTCGTGTTTTTTGTTTTTTTATTCTGTCTCTCACTGTTAAAATACACCTACCATTAAAATTATAGATCTGATACACTTATTTGTCAGTGGCCAAATGTTCAAAATCAGACAGGGGAACAACTACTTTTCCCCCCACTGTTATTAGATGTTGTGAAACTACCAAAGGACAAAAAATATGAATGTTACTGTCCAATGTTCAGAACTGCAGCTGTAGTTTCATTGTCTCTTGAACGCTGAAGGGTCATGGTCATAAATGGAAACATAACATTTGCTTCTAATAGCTGCTCCTTCTGTCCTCAAACATTGAGCTATACCTTGAAACTAGGCAAATTCCCTTCATTTTCTATAGACAGATAATCTTCTCTAGGAACGCTCCTTTAATATAAATTTAGAGGATCATACAGTATAGAAAAATGACACTTGTTTGTTAAATATGTACAAATCTAATTCCGCCCATTCCATGGCTCCCTGTAACCAGGGGTGTATCTACCTTTTTGGAGCCCTAGGCAGTGTAGTGGTGGAGCCCTGTGAGTGAGTACGCAAGGTATGCATGGACCCATTTTTGCTTTTTCTGTATGTGTAAGTTCCTTTACTGTTGTAACTGTCTAGTAGCCAGTCTATGAACTACGACATTTCATTTTTTTTTTTTAAGCCAGGAACCATTTTTTAAAGAAGTGGCGCCCCTCAAAGGGAAGCAACCCTGGGCAGCTGCCCTAGTTTGCTACTGGGTAAGCCGGCCATATCTGTAGGCTGACTCGTCACTATGAGACTTTGTAAAAGCTAATTACAGGAAGCTATTCTCTGGGCTCATGGAAAAAAAATTCTTATAAAACGTAGTGACTCTCACACAAGGGGGTTTGCCGGGGGCTCTCTACCTCTAAATGTGGGCTTGACCTGAGTCTGAAGCCCAGTAGGCTCCATAGTAATGCAGCAGAATGGTACACATTTACTTGAACACATTACTCTAACCCTAATATCCTCCCTTATCCATATCCATAGGATCTCCCCTCAATAAAATACTGCTACCCCCTATGAGCCTGGGTATCCCACAGGATCTTCCTTATACCCCCTACCCCCTATGAGCCCAGGTGTGGTCCCAGCTTATCCTACCTCAGGGTCCATTGAGAGCCCCTTGATGGTTATTTATGAGGTGAACTTCACTCCATTCAATTTTTACACGGACGCCATGGAATGGAGGCCCCTAACAATATTAACCGCAAGGTAAGCCATAAAACATTTTTTGGGGAAATCTGAATTTTTGATGACTGTTTATGAATATTGGAATCCTATTTGTGTTTGTGCATCAATTCCTCAGAGCTGAATCCATGAGAGTGAGTGTTTTGACGATTAGTGGATTAAAATTGAAAATTGACACCACACTCCTCCACATAACTTGCCCAGAAGCAGACTCCTTGCTCCCAGGAAATGCAACCACAACTCTCCAGAAATGTAAACTGCTCCTCTCACACACACAACTTCCACCACGTTTCTCATGGATACCCCCCAGAGCCCCAGCAGAGTCATTTATTTTTCCTAATTAAAAAATAAGTGAATTACTTTTTCCTGCCTAGTTGTCTTTCATTGTGTAGTGGTCCTTTAAGTTGTATTTATTAGCACATACATTTATAATAGAAAATATGTGTTTTATTGGTGTCAGTATCAGTTTTAAAATGACATATTTAAGTCTTTGTCTACTGAGAAACCGGAAGTGTTTTGGTGAATAAGATATTTGTATCTACCACACCTGTTTGTCTTTACATATTATCTGGATTTCTTTCATTGTGCATCAAATATTTAGACAGATTGCTGAACACTTACGTATTGACATCTTGAGGATAGATGGTTATATTATATTGTGGTAACATTTGCTTCCAAGTTTGAGAAACCACATAAAGATTTGCATACAGTTATCAGAGTCATTCTGGGTATCAAGCAAAGTGTTTTTATGCCAAAAGAGATATCCTTTGAGAAAAAGGTGGTTACTGTACTATATCTGACAATAATATATATTTCCTATTGATATGAACGTGTCTCATATTTTTTCTATTAAATATAAATGTTTTCCTTCTTATTATATGTTAATAAATACAATTTTCCTAGTGAATGAACATTGCAGCCTTGCATCATTAGTAATTTTTTCTTCAGGTTCTGCTTTAATGTTTGTGCATAATCTGGTTGCAGCTTCCATATTTGTTTCTGCCCCCTGGTATTTGAAATGTGTATGTGACAGCCATAATTTGTTTCTGGCACATTGATTGTTACATGTAAGCATGCCAAATTCAAGCTTGAACTAGATAGTTGCACCAGCATAGTGCCGGCAAGCACCGCTGCACTACAGCACTTACACAAGAATTGTCATTTTAACTATTCTCCAGTGATGTGATTATTGCATTAAATATATATAAGTGTATATAGTGACTATACTTTTTTAAATGTTTTTTAGATTATAATGAATTTTGAAATATTTATAACTTTTATTATTTATTTTAGTTCTATGTGATCCTTTTTTACTTTTAATAATGCATAGAGAATGCTATTTCTTCTAAAGTAAATTATACTTGGGATATACACCAGTGCTTCTAAGGTCTTGGTTTGCTAATATGTTTCCCTAATGTGTCCCTCTAATAAAGAAAAACACTTTATGACAAATAAAATGAGCATAAGAAAAGACTTTCAAGTTATGTATAAGGTAGATTCTGGTCCACCCATTATGGAATCATTTAATGTCCAGCAAATAGATGTTCCAGAAGCAAAAGTTACTTCCTCATCTCACAAGGTACAGGTGATGGTTCCATCAAGCAAGTTCAAATTGCATTCCAAAAAGGAAAAAAAAAGGCACATTTCCAATCTTTGTTCCTAAAATTAGGAAAACTACAGCAGGGAATCGACAACTCAGATGGTTTTCGGCTCTCATCACCGACCTCCTCGGAAACCATATAAAGTGTCCAATGTAACAAGGGAAAATAGCAAAATAATAATATTGTATTTATTTTACCTTATTAGATAACAATGGTTAAAAAATTTAGTAGGATAATTACAAGTATTTCATGACCCCCCAAAAGGGTTCTGTCACCCCAAATCCTTACTAGTCCCTTACTGGTTATCATATTCCATAAATTTTATAGCTCCAGGGACAGATCATACAGCTTATAGAGTATATAAGTGTGAATTTTTAAATCATAGATAACCTCTTATATAATAATATAATCCAAATGCCTATCTCTATATAGAAAATCAATCAATGTTATTGGATATTTAAATAGGTTTATGCAATATTTGGGAAACTGTTCATACCTTATATATTTTGTCATTATACATTATAGAGGTACATTCAGTTCAGAAAAGTATAGGAGTAAAAGTGAATACTAAAGAAAAATAAGACAAAATACAGGTGTAGGTGACGTTGAGGGGAATGCTCCCATGAAATGGTGTAAAGGGCGTTTAGAGATAAATGAGTTGGGGGATGCTCGATGGTGGTCTGGTCAGGCTTCAGGATCCATGGAAAATACCGATTTCTGTGTCTTGTTTTTATGATGAGCCCACTAGGGAGCACGGTTGTAAGCTTCTCTGAAAAGATACATTTTCAAAGGTCCTTTAAAGCTGTGAAGAATGGATACATATCTGACAGAGAGAGGCAAGAAAATTCCAAAGGAATAGGGGCAAAGTTGTGTAGATGGGAACTGAATTAGATAATGATGTGTGAAGAGAGGCATATGTCATGGGCCCAGAAAAGGCAAAGAAAGCGCTTAAGTGAGTACATATTCAAAGTTTTTTTTTCAAAAAATTGGTTCTTAAATGAGAGAATACACTGGGGAAATTCAAAATGTGAAAATGTGGTTTTACCTTTTTTTTGCATATTATTATGGCTCCAAAAAAGATGAGATATGATATGTGAGTTGGAGAAAACCAAGAAGTAATTATGGCAAACTGGTACATGTTTGACTTTACAGCTCAAAAGATCAATAGGTTGATGATTCTTGCCTGGCTGGGGAAAAAGTTGTTCCTTGCCTAAAAAAATAAATAAAAAAAAAGCTAGATGTTGATGTGCTAAGCCACAGGAGTTAAAGGTGAAGAGTGTGACCTTCTGGAGTAATCATCTACAGCAACAGTGGGCCAAACAAGGACTATCCATCCAGCCCAATAAAGTGGGAGAGAATACCCTAATTTAATAGTGCACTGTTCATTATATCTATATAAAACTAGCAAATATTATCAAAAAAAAATCTTATCTCCTCATCTATCTATATCTTATGGCCAAATATCTCCATTTCCTACAGTGATTTTTAGCTTTCGGATTGGTTAAATGCACTGTGTGACCCTTTTAAGGACTAAGGGGTTTGCATATGAAATCAAATAAGTTGCCTGTCGCTTATATTGGAAACATTGTTTGCACAAATGAAAAACAAGGAGACACAGTGCTATATTATCATCTCTCATTTTTGCAGTAGGAGCCAACGTTTCTTCTTTCCAAAACACCCTCTGCCTATTGGGGTACCCCCAAGTTCAGTCCACCTCTCCATCTATTCATCTCCCGTGGTACCCTAATTACATTGTTGTTGGATATCGGTATCATATATATGCAGATGCCACTCAAATCTAAACTCTCAGCGCCAGATTTATCCCTCTCTTGCCAACGGTCTCTCTAGTATATCATCCTTGATGTCCACCCCATCAACTCAAACTCAACATCACAAGGACTGAAGTCCTTGTCTTCAAAACGTCCACTACATCTTTCACTCCTCAAATGTCTCTCACTGTTGACAATGCCATCATCACTCCCATGCCCATTGTCTTGAGGTTATACTGGACTCTGCCAATCTCTTTCATTCCGCACATGCAGTCACTAACAAAATCTTGTAATTTTTCTAATTCACTATCTTGCCTCGACTTTTGCAACTCGCTCAGTGCTGGCCTCCTCATCATTAATCTGTCTCCAATCCAATGGGGAAGCCTCCTGTAGACTCGTCTACCATACTCATCGTTCAGTGTCTGCAGCACCTCTCTGTAGGTCATTCCATTGGCCTTCCCATAGCCTCCAGGATAGCATTAAATTCATGACCCTAATGTATAAAGCCTTCAACAACATTGTACCCCCCTTATATCTATGTTCTCAAATACTCCCACAACATACCCTCTTAGCTAAATGACCTTCTTCTTTCCTCCTTTCTTATCACCTTTCTCTCACTCCCGCCTTCAGGACTTTTCTCACATTGTCTCCTCTATGAACTCCTTACCTCGCTCCACTAGACTATCTTCCTGCCTCAAATCCTTCAAAAACTTACAACACATCTGTATAAAGAAGCTCACCACCTTCAGCGTTAATATGCACAACTGCAACACTCTACACTCACAATCTACAGTGTAACACACAGACACTATTGCCTTAAACACCGCCATTTTTGTATCTATCACCCTCCCCAGTATCACACCCACACCATTTAGATTGCAAGTTTTGCGAGTTTTCAATCTTGTGTCTGGGGGAAAGCTCTATGTACATTTGATTTTAAACTCAAAAACAGGTTCCTCCATTCCCTTGCAATTTGTTATTATTGTTTTTTGCCTTGTACTTAACCCTGTGTGACGCTACAGAAAATGTTGCAAACACAAAATAATAATTCATTATCTTTTTACTGATGCCTTCGGCAGTTGCTATTCACTATATAGCAAACAAAATCGTAGCATTTATTCCAAGCTAAGTGCAAAGCAGCGAGAATAGTAAGACTATCTATTGCTTTCATTGCTAATACAGTGAAGTAATGTCATCATATAATTCCCATGATTTTGTTACAATCAGCTAATAACACATTTCCATGCAGAAGAACTGATATCGCCATTATTCATGAACCAAGCGCTACCGCGTGCTGCTACAAAGGCTTCTGAGTGACAGCTCCGTCGCTGCTTCTTTATGCTTTAATGCTACACGACACTAAACTCACACTAATTCCACCATATATCTTACGCCCACTTATCTTCCACACACATTAATAACAAAGGAGGATAAAAAGTGTGATAAAAATAGTCCTTTTTATAGAACAAATGTATAAATATTTAGGATGTTCACTTGCCTTTGCATCTATTAATGTAAAGTAATTCTTAAATAAGCTCGACAACCAGTGTTTTTATCATAAAGTTGTTGCAGAAATGAAAGGTAACAAAAAACAGAGTTATAGGTGCTCAATCAGAGACGAACTAACCTTAATAGGTTATTGCTATGGACGTGATAACCCACTCCGAGAGCAAACTCTTTTAGCCACTTGTGCCCTTCATATCCTGTAGTATATCAGTCTGGTCCCACTCACTAGAGTGTTCCAGACCCAAAATACTACCCTGAACAGGAGAAACAGCAAACCCCAGACGTACGTTTCGGCCTTCATTGGGCCTCATCAGTGAGGTGTAGATGAACCCCCTAAAGCACAGTGAGCAAGGGGTTCATGTCTGAAGTCCCCATCACCCTTAGGGAGACTAATCTTTAAGGGTCATTTGCATAATCAAAAAACAAAGTTAGAGGTGCTCAATCAGAGAATGAAGCAACCTTAATAGGTAAGCTCTATGGACATTATAACCCACTCTGAGAGCTGGCTCTTTTAGGCACTTGTGCCCCTCACAGGGAGAAATCTTCTGTAGTATATCAGTCTGGTCCCACTCACTAGAGTGGCCCAGCCCCGAAATACCAGGCAATTCTTCCCTGAACAGGAGAAACAGCAAACACCAGACACGTTTCGGCTTCATTGGCTTCATCAGTGAAGTGTAGATGAACTCCCTAAAGCACAGTGATTAAGGGGTCCACGTCTGAAGTCCCCATCACCCTTAGGGAGACTAATCCCTAAGGGTCATTTGCATAAACAAAAAAACAAATTTAGAGGTGCTCATCAGAGAATGAAGTAACCATAATAGGTTAGTGCTATGGACATGATAAGCCACTCTGAGAGCAACCGCTTTTTGCCACTTGTGTCCTTCACAGGGAGAAAGGAAAGGTACACATGTAAATGAATGTAATAACTGGTTGTTATTTAAAAAGATATGAAAGATACCTGGATATTAGTAACTATTTACTTTTAGGTGTTTTAGAGCTTGTAAGGTCAACAAACAAATATCACCTGCTTGGGCCTGCCTACTGCAGCGTATGTAGACATAGACTCTTATAAGCTTATAAGCACATCCTATTAAAGTACATAAATGTAAATAGAAACACAGAGATAGTATATACCTAGTAACATCCAGGAACCCTCCATATCCTTCACAAGGACTCTATCACCCCAAGAGAAAGCTGATTTAAATGGAAGAGCATTAAAAAACTGTCAACACATTGTACTAGCATTTTTCCCTACAGTAAATCGTTTGTGAAATATTAAGAATTGTTTGTGCAGCTCATTATTATAATGTTTGTCTTACAGTGAGGGTGGGAGAGCAGTCTAACTGTCTGTTAAAATTGGGGGTCTTTATCTTGGCAACTACAAGCAATCTATAATCCTCATTCCACATCAAAGCAGCTAATTAATATGTGTGGGAGCTGCTCATTTGCATATAAATACAGCAACCACAACGTATAATCTCCCAGGATTGATTCTCTTTAGAATAACCTAAAAATAACCTAATAACTTGATTTTATGGTGCTACTAATTATGAAATCTGTATTAACATTTTTACTTTCTGTAGGGTATAAATCAAGTAATCTATAATATGGTCACCACACAGGTATAGTGCCATTACAGACACCATCTAGGGGCCCTCATTCAATTAACGGCCGTAAAATGGCCGCATTGCTGCGATTCCTTGCGGCCATCTTACGGCCCTGTTGTAGCGCTACTTATACCCTGCTATTCAAATGGACGGTGCCGCAAGGAGGTCCCCCTTACGGCCGGCCGCAAATTCATACAATCGGCTGCAAGCGTTTCCGCCCCGCCCGTCGTGTTTCAAGGCCGCAAAGTCGGAAAACTGTAAAGGCAAATATAAATTCAAGATAGCACCATGAAGCTATGTAATTATAGGCATCATAATGGGGGACATGAGGATTATTAGCAACACCCTCTCAAGCTTGCGCATAGCCAAATCCAATATCCCGCGGGCTCGGAGGTTGAAGGCCGCAAACTCAAAGCATTGTAGAAGCAAATATATATTCAATCTAGCCACTGCAAAGCACTGTAAATGATGGGAACACAATGGGGGGCATGAGGATTAATAGCAAGACATTCTCAAGCTGGCACATCGCCAAATTATAATCTTTGATTTTAGGTTTAAAATCCGTCCAAGTCCCTTCAATGACCAAGCCCGTAGCTCGTTATTCAAGTCCGTGCAGGCTTGGAGGGTGAATATCCTCCAAGCCCATAGCTCGTTCTTCAAACCCGTGCGGGCTTGCATGATAGATAGAACACGAAAGATTGGAACATAAATTAAATGTCTTTATTTGCAGATTTGAGAGTAGGGGCATGTTGAGCTATTAATTCTAAGACCAAACATCACTTTCACTTTTAATAAAAGTACAGCTTTTCTATGCCTAATGTGCTACGATTTGTAAGTAAGCCCTTTGCGACCTGTGGGTCTATTTTACCCATTTACAGACTTGACGGAGGCTAATCCCGCAGCCTTTGTGGGTCTGATGCGCTCCAAGCCCGTGGGACTCTGGACACGGAAAATGAACATGAATTCCAAAAAAAAATGATTTTCAGATTTGAGTGTTGAGGAATGTTGTGCTATGAATTCTATCTCCTACAATCACTTTCACGTCTCATCAAGTACAGGATGGCTCTCTATCTCCCCTATCTTTCTCTCCACCTCCTGTCTCTCTCTCTCTTTTCCTCCCTCTCACCCAACTCTCTCTCCCTCTTACCCTCTCTTTCTCTTCCTCTCTCTCCCTATTTCTCTCTATCCTTCTTTCCCTCTCTTTCTCTGCCTCTCTCTCTCCCATCTCTCGCTCTCTCCCTCCCCACACTTTCTCTGCCTCTCTCCCCCCTCTCTCACTGTCCTCCACTCTCTCTCACTATCCCCCATTCTCTCTCTCTCTCTCTCCCTCACTCTCTTTCTCTTCCTCTCTCTCCTCCTTCTCTCTCTCCCTCTTACCCCTCTCTCTCCCCACTCTCTCTCTCACTCCCCTCTTTCCCTCTTCTCCTTCTCTCTTTCCCTATTTCTCTCTCTCCCCTCCCTCTCTCTACCTCACCCTCTCTCCCTCTTCTCTCTCATCTCTCTCTCCCCCCCTTTGTTTCTCTCTCTCTTTCCCCCTCTCTTTCCCTTTCCACCTCTCTCCTACTCTCCACCCACTCCCTCACCATATTTCTCACCCTCCCTCTTCCCCTCTCTTTCTCTCTGTCTCTCTTCCTATTTCTATCTCTCCCTCTTTCCCTCTTATTTTCTCTCCCTCTTTCTCCCCTTCCTCTCAATCTCTCTCTTCCATTTCGCAGGACGCAGGCACAGTACAGAGCAGCACACACCAGGAGTGAATTTGGAGGTGGTGGGAGATGGGGTGATAGTGAGGCGCCCTTCTCAGAGATGCATCGGTAGGCAGGAGCCTAACTCGCCTGATGGATGATCTAACCCTGGTCATTAGAGAAGGACTGGCAGCTTGTAATACTCTGTTTATCGTAGGGAACCTAAGGGATACTTAGATCATAGTAAAGGGCATATGCTAATGATCCCCTCATTAGGCTTAATAAAGCAGGAGAACAGAAAATATTGTATTCTAGAGCCTGGATCATTTGATGGTTTCTTTAAGCACCTGTACCAGCTTTTCTATTAGTGTGGTTTTATATGGAAAGGGGAATAGCATGTTGAACATTAGAATAACTTGACTTATGTTTAAACCTTTTAAGGCTAGCATTTATATTTTAAAGCTCTTACCTTTATAGGTTTTTTGCCCGTTGCTCTTTGATGCTAAGCTCTGCCTCTTTTGTATAAATAGGGGCTGGGCAGCTGTAGCAGACTTGCCAAAATGAAAAATGTGTATATAAAGAGTAACTCTAATTGTAATTGGTAATGTGTTTTGAGTATTTTAAGTATAAATGATCTATAAAGAGCCATCGCCTCTGTTTTTGGAGGTAATAAAGAAGGAGATCATGCACAGGTGATAAAAAAATAGATTACTGATAAGATTTTAACTCTGTTATCAAACTGAGTTTTTCACTCTTCAACTGTGAGAGGTAATAAATGGCCATCAGGGCTGCCATGGAAGTGAGGCGCCATGTTGTCAGGTATTTTATATTATCTGCTGAGATGTTTTCTGTTTACCCCTTAATATACTCAATTAATAAGGGAAGCAAATGAATTTTTTTCACCACTAAACGTGAGGTTAACATGGTAGCTGGCTGGTGGAGATGGGGAAAAATGGGCGTGCATCTTGTTGGGGGAAATATGGCTATTACATTTGCACTGGGTCCTAAGACTTCTGATAACGGCCTTGCTGGCCATAGATAAAGAAATTTAGAAAGCAGGATGTAATGCTTCAATGCACAAGCATAATTATCTAACACTTCCACTCAATATTTTAAATAGACACAAATTGTAATTTTTTTTTATTCATATTTTATACTTTTTCATTCTCCAATAAGTGGAACTTTGGCTGTGTCACTTTAAGATCTAATATATCCGTGGGTGAATTAGGGATGTATTCATCGTATAACCTATTGTCTTATGACTGCTTATTCCCTCTTATGAGATTACAACACATTCCAATAAATGTCAACCTTTGAACCCAAATTTTGTTAGGCAAAGGTTACACATCCTAATTTTCCGTGGCTTTTCAAAATTGCCTGCTGCCACATTAAGTCTGACCTTGTGTTATTGGGACAATGACAACTGCCATAAATCTCCCCTAGCAGGGTATTACAAACCTCCAGTTGGAACTTTTCCTTTATCTCCCTCCTGGCATCACTCCAGGAATACCTTCCACAGTAAATAGCCCATAAATATTGCACACATTTCCAATGCTAAAAGCTGCTAAAGTTTATTGCACTTATAAAATAAGTAGAAGGAAATGCTTTCAGATTCCTATTTATGCACCTCTGAGGATTTGGCTGGATGAATTATGCTTTCCATTTTACGCGGCGCACTCTCTGAGCTGGTATTTTCCCTTCAGTGCTGTCTGTTGGTATATCCCTCTCCCTGATCTGCTCCATGTAGTGCACATGTCTAACTGGATAAGCTGACTTTGCACTTTTGCTCTATACATACTGCTGTATCAGAATATTATAGATATATAGCTTTGCTTTTAACAGTTTCATTGGTATAGAGCACAGGTAAGTCAATCCGGATGACTGAAAAAAGGATTGGCTCACCGGTGCGCAGCATCGATATCATCAAATCTGGGCATGGGGGTGGCCCTCCAGGACCGAACTTGCCCACCCCATGTATACTGTATATCCTGGTATGGACTGTAATTTTGATATAGAAAAAATGGAAAACACATAGGGCCCACGTTTTTTTGTAACACAACTTTATCATGATATTCACATTGTATTCTGGACTAGGCAGGCATTTACAAAAATCTGCACTATATCTTAATAGGGAAAACTAGAAAGCTAAAAAAGGCAATTATCTTATCATCCCTAATGACAGTACAGGCAATACAATTTTGTATATAGATATAGAGGAGATATGTATGGTTCTACAATATAATAGACCTTTTTGGTCATTTAATGGACCTAAACTTATATTAGAAAAAGTATATTTTCCACTACTTTAAGATATAATTTATAGAATAACAATAAAATTGCAGCTCTATGTTGCAAACTGATTTGCCAGAGACTCTTTCCTAACCTACGCGTTTGTTATCACACTTCCTCAGGGCATTTATTTTATAGGGGTGTTCTAGGTATTTATAAAACCATTTTAATTAAAGCCTTTTGTTATAAAACATTGTTCAGCTTAATTTACTTAATACTGTTGGATCTTTATTTCTTTTATGTACATAATACTAATGATTTTTTGATTAATTAATTGAATTTCAAATGAAGAACTGTTTATTTGATTTCCTTTATTGAGAAAACACCTTCAGCTGCTTAGCTGTGTTTGTATTGTTTAAGGTCACCTGACCTTATTTTTACCTGGAAGAGTGTTATTTCTTCCGGGGATATGTTGCACTCATGACTAGAACATGCAGGGTAGAGTTCAAGCTCTCCTTCTCTATCGGCATGGGCTTAGTGTAATATTGATACCTATTAAAAACATACAGGTGCTACAGAATATCACAAGGGGAGCTTAGCGTTAAACTATATATTGGGTTTCAATTTCCCTTAAAGTTTACACCAAAATAGCTTTTGTTGTATTAAATGGTAAACAGAAATGGACAGCTAATAATATATATTACCCATGTCTGTCTAATTAAATAGGCAAATGGTTGGCATGTACAGAGTGCATGAGGATCAAATAGGGTACTATGGAGTAGCAGGTGTCACAAATAATAAGTGAGAAGGTTAAAAATGTGCTATAGCTAGGAATATATGTTACATATTCCAATTCACTTTCTGTTGTTTGTGAATAAGGAATGTTAGGTGGTGTTTGTGGATACATTGAGGTATGCAGACTTTTGTCTTGTATGATTTATAGTTTTCTGACATCTCAGGCTCCAGAATTTAAGCAAAGGGGATAGGGAAGCTGAGACTACACCCAAATCATTTTAAAATATTATACAAAGGTTCAGTTATATATTTTTCTTGGGGAATCAATGAATGAATGCAGGTGTACTGATACTGGTTGCTTGACTAAAAATCACCCACCAAATCCAAACCATGTAAAGTGTTAAACAGCTGGGTAATTATGACTGAAAGTATGGGAATTTCTAGGTGGTTATTGTAGTATTGTACATCATTTTTTTAATTTATTTTGTTCATATATATATTCTGAACTTATACATAGTACATATATTGATATATTAAGTTCTGTCTCTGTGGTTTTAAGAATCTCATGTTACTTTAAAGATGTTTTAAACATTGTAAGTTTTCCCTTGTGACCAAACTGGGATTTTGATTAACATTTATAATTCTGAGAAACCGAAAGCACGCATAGATTGTGTCATCTTAAATTGCTTTGGTAGTGGCAGGTTATATTATTGATTTTGGGTTTGGGTGAGTGTTTTTACAGTCATTGTAGGTAACTGCTAGCTTGGATAAGTTGGTTTGTGGCTAACCCTTTCACACACACATCTGTTAGGTGCACTCCAACTCATACATTCACTCACTCACTTTTTAATTTATGCTCTTGCTCACTTTCACGTACACTATGAAGCACATACCACTGCACTCAGTGGTACGCTCTTTCTTAAATGTATAGAAGTGAAGGGTGTAAACGTGAAAGTTACTGATTAATTAAAGTTATTTGTTAATAATGATAAATATTCTAATATCATATAAATTCTTAGAGTTGATGGCACATAAAAATAAATATCTGGTAGCAATATGTGATGAAAGCTTCATTCCATACCTACTTGTTTCATAGTAGAATGGGATATGCCCAGGGACCCTAAATTATAGGCATTCTAATGTTACTCTGTAGCCATTTAAATCCACTGTATATCCAATTAAAATCACTGTAGATCAAGAAATACAGCACTTGTTTGTGAAGTATGTAATAAACCAACAATGCCAACATCATGGACATAAAAACATATTTCAGAAAAATCTGAATTTTTGAAGACTCTGATTCCAACTTTGTTATGTCACTTCCTTAGAGCTTTAATATAAGTGGTGTAGTTTTATCTATTAGTGCAGGGAGGGGTGAGAGTGAAGGAATAGGCAGAGGTCTGGAGTATTTGTTAGATAGCTTTGATCTGCTTGTAGTTGAGATCAGCCCCTTTCCCATTTACAGCCCCAGAAGTAGGCAATAGATATAACACACAACTTCAGTCACAGCATCATGGATGCCGCCAGGTATTATGACATTCCCCGGCCTAATTATGCTTTTTGTTGAATTTTCAAACATATTTTTATTGTACACTGGTCCTTTAATGTATTGATATTATGTAGCTCATTTAATTCCTTGGCATTCTATTGTTACAATGTAGCACTAGCAGCTCCTTCATTTCCTTCATGTAGTTGTTCTATATACTGGAGATGTAATGGCATTATTAATACAGTGCTTAATTACCTCGTCATTCTGGAAGTAAATGGGTTATATTGATGTGTCTCTGCCTCACTATGCACCTCTCATAATGAGCAAAAGGTCATCCATCAGGAACATTTGCAGAATATAAATACCTTTTTATTAAAATGATGCATGTGGAGGTATCTCCACCTCTGATATCCCAGCTGAGACATTTGCATGTACAGATCCATTCAATGTACAGTACTAACATCAAACACCTTTTTCTGAATCTATAGGAAATAATAATGTAATTGTTAATTCTATGCAGCATTGCCAATTGATGCTCTGCTCATCATATTCCTGCAAAGAGACATTTTCCGAGCAACCTTTCCATCCATTGTGATAAAAAATACTTTATCTCCAGCTCTATCTCTTGTTGTCCTTTATGGTGCATTCATGAGGTAGTTTTCATGTAAATTAGATATTTTCTTGCATTTTTACCATTTTATCTGGCTTTTGGTTTTGTGGAGAAGCTAAAGTAATATCTTATTCATTCCAATCACTAGATTTAAATGGGTGAAATGTTAAATTACTGCATTTTTTAGTAAAAGACTTGTTTTTTCATAAAAATGTGCCTGACACATACAGTGCGGTTATATATTCTGCTAGTTTCTTTTTATCTCTATTCAATAAAAATTAGGTGCATCTTATATTGCAGGAAATATATTATTTTGTACAGTACATTCATGTATATGTCACGTATATTGACATATACACACATGCAAATACAAATTCTGACATAAGTACGCATTCCCACACATTCACAATTACACAAACACACACTCAATTGGGCAGAGAGACAAATGCATAAAACTTGAGATAACCAGGGATAAGTGGAATTAAGTCGTATTGCAGAATCACTGTAATACATTAACAAACAAAGCGTATTTGTTGGTTTATTTGTTGGGAAGAGACTATTATATTCAATAATAAAAAGCTTGTTTATTTGTTGGGAAGAGACTATTATATCCAATATAAAGTTTAAAATAAATAAAAGTAATTTTTTTCTTACTTTTGAAATTGTTACTTTTCCCCTCAAGCAGAGGCAATTTTCCACACTTACCTGTGCCTATCAGGGGAAGTGATCAGCTCTGTCTTGAGCGTGGGCTAAAAATATCTGAACAGTCTGGGTTCTTGTTCAAAGTGAGCATGCTTCAGTAAAGGAGGGGGTTATAATAATGCATGTAGTCATTGGCTCCGCCTCTGAGATGTCACTGGGTGGGGCCAATGTGACAGGCACAAAGAGGTTTAACGTTCAATCCCTCTGTGTGGGCAATGGGGGTGGGGCCAATGACAATACAGGGTGGGACCAATGACATCATAGCCCTCTCTTCTTCCAGGCTCCATGATAGTCCAGCTCCAAGGCATAGCTGGCCATGGTAAGTCACAAGAGGGTGGAGAAAAGTGGCTCTGCTTATCTGGAGAAAAAAGGCAATCTAAAAATTAAGAAAAAAGATAAAATGTTATTTAATCAAACTACATACTATTTTAAATAGTTTCTGTGCTTCAAACTAACATATGAGCTTTACTTTTAAATTAATTATCATGAACCAGGAATAGAAGTGTGAAATATCCTACGTAATGTATAGGGGATACGTAGCAGTGATAATGTTTATCCCACAGAAAACATATAAAGTGGGGGTATTAATGTTAACTCCCTGTCTGCTAGATTATCCCCAATTAGATTACTTTTATTTATAAATACAATCCGAAATATTCCCACTTCCCATGTAGTCTGTGGAGTTTATTTGTTCACTGGTCCTTTGTTTCAGTCCTCTCTCTCCCTCCTCTCTTCCTCATATTCTTCTCTCAAACTTCAACAGCCTGCCTTCCTGTTTTGGGGTTAACTCTCAAAAAAATCTGAAGCAACTCACCTGGAAGGTATGAACAGGTCTATGGAATTTGTCCCATTTTCCCTTAGCCTCAAGAATAACATGTAAAATCACAAACCTAACTTACAAAGCCCTCAACAATACCGCTCCCCCATACATCTCTGCTCTCATCTCCAAATACTCCCCCACCCGCCCTCTTTGTTCTGCTAATTACCTTCTTCTTTCTACAACTCTTGTCACCTCCTCTCACTCCTGCCTGCAGGACTTTTCTCATGATGCCCCTATTCTCTGGAACTCCTTGCCTCGCTCCACCAGAGTATCCTCTGGCCTTAAAACATTTAAAACCTCACGTAAAAACGCATCTCTTAAAAGAAGCGTATCACCTTCCAGGCTTATCACCTCTCTCTCCCTCTTTTACCACTCACTATACCTTAGATTGTAAGTCTGCGACTTTCTATCCTAAGTACTTTGGGAATTCACCATGGACATTGTATTCCCAGCTCAAAGACAGGGCCCTCCTTCCTTTGCTATATGTTAATCAGTATTTATCTTTGTCTGAACTTAACTTATGTACAGCGCTACAGAATATGTCGGTGCGTTTTAAATAAACTATAATAATAAAATAATCTCAGGAGCCAATATCACTATTAATATTACTATTAATGTATGCCTGTTTTTTTTTTGCAAGATAGAAATAATTTTGTAGCTAATTATCACACCCATGCTAAATGTTGTAAGATCTATGTAAGCAACCGGGCTATATCTGGCTTCCATCAAGCCACCCCACCCGGCTTCATTACTTGCCTAACTTATTAAAACCTTCTCCATTATTTTCACTTCACCGTTCCTTTGTCTCAGACTTCTCTCTCTCTCCTCTCTCCCTCACATCATCTCATATTCTTCTTTTAGGGACTTTTCTTCATCAACAGCCTGCCTTACTGTTTTGGGGTTAACTCTCAAAGAGTCTAAGATCACTTCCCTCCATCCCCTGTTTAGGCTTTATTTATAGAGACATGGATCACTTGCACCTGACCAATCACCAGCAGATGCTATCCTTTAGATTGCAAGTAGCAAGTTTCCAATCTTGTTGGGTGCTTTGGAAAAAGCACTTTCTACAAAGATTCTAAGCTCAAAACAGGCCCCTTCATCTTCTACAGTTTGTTAACATTGTATCTTTTTTATCCCCTGTACAGCGCTATGGAATATGAGCCCTATGCTAATCTATTGCTATAATTTGGTGGACTCCTAAAATCCATAAATCCTGCTCTGTTGCTGTAATACATTGCTGTGCAGGGAGCAGCCAGGTCAAGCTTTACGGATGAGACGGCCCTAGCAACCAATAGGAAGTGTGAAAGTCATAAATTTTATAATGAGTGGGATGTGCAGGAACAACTGCCCGTAACTAGCTACAAGGGAGCAGATATATATATATATATATATATATATAAATAATTAATATATTTTTATATTAAAAAGATGCGACAATTGTATTTATAGGTGCAAAAAATAAAGATGTGTTTATTTTGTGTTAAAATATGATATATTTATAGATAAAGCATTAGAGTGTTTGTTCCTCGGCAACATGGTTTTGTGACGTGTATTAACCCCTTGAGTACTGTGTATTAACCCCTTTTCGTCTGTGTCATGAAGTTCACTCGGAGCAGTAACCCATAGCAGTTTACTCTCAATATTTTAGGGATGGGCGATTAGCATAGCTATATAGGGTTTACTCTGTAGTTATTTTTTTTTTTTTATGTAAAGGTGATCTGATCGCCATATGGGTGATATTACAATCTACATGTATTTTTTATTTTTTTATTGAACCCCTATAGGCAACTACTAAGTTGCAAGGGGGCTCCTAAATTATTTTGTATTTGGTCCCTATATTTACTAGCTCCACCACTGCTCCTATTGTAAGGAGACTCCTTGGTCAGGGGTCTATAAGAAACAACACATTGTCATATTGTGATCTAATTAATAAGTAATAATTACTGTCCAATTTAAAGTTTACTTGGCAATAAATGAAACATGGTCCCTCATTAGTGGCTAATTTATGTGTGTAATACCTGCACTTCCCTGCCTGCTTGTATTTAATTTCATTAAAGTCTTCTGTCTTTAAATTTCCTTAGTTAAGAAGCAAATAGTTACTCTGCAACAATGTGAAACTTTAATAGCATTAGCATAATAACTAACAATACAAATTAACAATTAACAAATAATCTGCATATTGCAGATCAAAGGAGAACTAAAAAAAGTTGAACTTGATAGACTAAAAGTATTTTTTCAACCTCAATTACTATGTAACTATGTATGCACTGTAACTATAAACATATTCTTCATTCAATGTAATAATTATATTTTAATTATACACACTGATATACTTGGGGGGAGTAGAGAATTTTGTTTTCAGCTGGAAAAGAGAGTAAGTGATTAAGGTGAAGAAGAACTTGAGGGACTAATATGGGAAAGATTCCATGAGTAAGTCATTGAGGACAAAATATGTTGGAAGTAATTGAATTAGTGCTCCATTAATTCTTCTTTTCTAGGGTGTCCGGCACAGTGATGTTCCATCAGGGACAACTTTCGCTTAGTAGAAGATCATAAAGTCCCCTAAACTCTGTCTTGCATTCTTTGGAACTTCTTGCTTCAAGTTCATCTAAGAAGGCTCTACCCCAGAGGAAATCACCAACCCAGAGTAAAGCCATCCACCTGGCAGGGAACTTGAACCTCTAATATATGCAAAACATTTCCAAGGACACCATATTTTGCACTGGAGCTCATTAATGCAATGTTTTTTTTTTATATGTTGGCTCATGTTTGAGATTAATGGTTACATTCAGATCCAAGCTCTCTTGATTTTCCATGCTATTTAAGGGATGTCAGGAATCAAGCAATGGAGGACATATTGGATGCAAATATCTCTGTTATATCCAGATATACTGTGATATTTATATTATTAGTCACTATTATATTTACTTTAGTGATTCTAATTTAGATTTTTTTTACAGATTTATAGAGTAGAGAATTGGTGTTTCAGGTGGAGTGTGAGGGCTTGAAGGATCAAGTGGGCATGATAGTGATGTCTTTAGGTAGGATAGATCGATAAGGAGCAGTGTGGTGTAGAAAATAATATGTGGTGCGTAAAGGCTGAAGGCTTGGGATGGCCATATGTCAACAGAATTTTAATTTGACAAACCTGTACTATAGTGTCTGCTAGAATCAATTTCAACTGAGTTCACATTAAGAAAATTGAAGCCTTCAGGACTTTTCTCATGCTGCCCTTATTCTATGGAACTCCTTGCCTCGCTCCACTAGTTTATCCTCCTGTCTCAAAACCTTCAATAACTCTCTATTATCCTCCTATATCACACCCATACCCTTTAGATTGTAAGTTTGTGAGATTTCAGTTGTGTCGTTGCCCTAGGAACAAGCTCTATGTATAGGGCCCTCCATTATTTTGTTTTTACCTTGTCCTTAACCCCTGTAGCGCTACAAGATATGTTGGTGCATTACAAATAAAGGATAATAATAAATAATAATAATAAATAAATATCTCTACAAGAAGCCTTCAATGTTGAACTCTCCCATTGTTTTAAAGGCAGATGAAGCATTGTGTAAGCCCCATAGAAGGCCTTTTCAGTCTTCCTTTTTAAACAATAACTTGATTACACCTCCACATACCAGGTCATAAAGTATAACTAGAATTACCACAAAACTATGTGTAAATATATACATATAGACATATCAGACATGTGTAAGATGAAAATAATCACCCAGTATTATAATATGGTAAAGAAACCACTTATGTAATTCACTGAATATACACAGAACCATGCATGGCACCATCAGTAATGTGATTCCCTTTACCTAGAGGCTCAGTCTAATGGAAATACTCCACATATCCCTGACTGGCCCAGGGTGGTACAGCCATACTGAAGGAGGTAGTCACAATTACATTTAGAGATCGGCAAACTAATATTAAAGGCTGTGAGGGGCTCTGCTCTTTCTTGCTCACAATCTAGAGGAGATTGAGTATTTTCTAAGCATCTCTATACACGCTCTGGCTGCAATAAGATGATTTGTCTTTCTCATGAAATCCACATATGAAATCATTAAACAGTTTGCATTTGACAGTCTGATGATGTCATCACCACAGAGAACAAAGACCCAGAGCATGAGATCATCAATCCATTTCAATTTAGCATTAATGGAGGGGCTTAGAGGGGGATTCTTAATTAGAAGACCATGGAGATATGAGCAAGAAGTCACAAAGCCAGCGCTAGCATATAACCCACTGATCTCATTTTCATAAAAGTGGCTGTAAGATAAATTAAGTGTATGGGTCTTTCCTTGTGAATTTAATCAGTTGGGTTCCCTTGGGATGAGCTCAGATAAGAGATGAGTGAATACAGGCACTCATGAAATGTAATATTGGTGCATCCAGTCTTAATCTTCTTTGCAGAGAGTTTGAACTGAAAGTATAGCCTCATATCCATACAATTTTTTAGGAGCATTTCTATATATAAATAAGATGAGGGCAGCCACAATAATTATAAACATGCACTTAGCACTGCTTCAATATGCTGTGATTGCAACTTATTACCACTCCGGAAGATTTAAACTTGGAGAGGTCTTAAATCTGGATGAGATGAAATGAGAAAATATGCACAACTGTAAGTAGGGGCAAAAATTCATGAAGTCAAAATGACTGTATTATGAAGATTTTGTATGGGGTTTCATGGATAGCATAACAATCTGTCGTAACTTTACTTCTTTAAATATTTTATTGACTCTATCACTATTCAATATATTATACTAGCGACTTGCCCGTCAAAAAATGACGTTCCATAAAATTTAAATGTTGTGAAATTTGTTTGCAACACAAAATGAGTCACCTACATTTGTCCCTTTTTTTTTTTCTAAAAATAAAAACACATAATTTTTTTTAACTTTTTTTTTTTTTTTTAACTTTCAACTTATATTTCCCAAGCATTAAACTTTGTAACATGCAACTTGTATATGAAACATTCGTTCAACATTTTGTTAACAATACTAACACTTTTCAATACATATTTATCACTGAGTAACTGCGGACTATATTAACTTAGAGTAAGTAAATTGTTTTAACAATAACATGCTTTTTATCATTTGTAACATATTTGTTAAACTCTTGTTAAACTAAATTAGCATTGAATCCAGAGGAAGGCAAACAATAAAAAAACCCTATTGAAACTTGTCCAATTGTATCAAAGAGGGAAAAAAATTAATTCCTTCCTGACCCCATTAACTGGCGATCGGATTTCTCCCTGAATCAATACTTTGTCTTTAAATAATACATTTCCAATTATTATTAAATACTTCAACTTTATACTAACAATACATATTTGACTATACCACATATATATTTACTAAACTTTTTTACACATTCCAAAAACACATATTTAACATCTGAAATTGTAACTTCAAACAATAACATTTAACTCTTGTAAATTATGAAAAATTCAGTGAATTGTTTTGTGAAGCCAATCATGTAAATATAAAACTTTGAACCCATTCAAATCTGTTTAAGGATATTTTACTGTTGTTTTTTTTTTATTTTATTTTTAATTTTGTCCATTCTGCAAATATCACATATATTTTCATAAGTGAAATAGTGGTCCCCTATTTACAGAGTCCCAGAGTACTTTAATTTAATACTGGAAGTCAAACCACTGTTCTCTATGTTTTTTTGTCCATTCTTTAGATGTTTTACGTGAAATATTGTTTTTGTGCAATCATATTGAGTCCCATAAAATGTCGGCATTAAAATGAAACCATTGTCCTCTATCTTACCAACACCTCATAGTAGACAATGTTTTTGGTGTAAACACATCCATCGTCCAATAAATGACCTTGAGTTTCATTTTCTTCAACATGCACTTTAATTTCTTTTGGATTAGTGCACCTTGAAAAACCACATAGAGTTGTCCATGTGCAAAAACTGGTTCCTTTAAAAAAATCCCTACTGACTTAAAAGTTTGTCCTTGGGATTTATTGATGGTCATAGCAAATGCCATGATAACTGGAAATTGTCTCCGTTGAAGGACAAAGGGCAAACCACTCAATTTCTGCATGTATAAAATGATCTTTTAACTCATTCACAATTAATCTGGTCCCATTACAAAGTCCTTTTTTTGGATTCATATTTCGCAATAGCATAACAATTGCGCCTTTTTTCAATTGTAAAATATGTGGGGGCATTCCAGATGGTGTTAACGAATTAATAAATTCGATACTAAAATTCGATTCACTGTCTTTATCATCTGACAGAATTGAATCTGCACTGTAATAATTATTTTGTGGTGCATTGATATATTTAAAAATTTCGTTATTTACATTAAAGGCATCGATATTTTTTGATGTTAATATCACTTTGTTTGCAATGTCTGTGTAATCCTCATTATTAAGAGTGTTTAGAAATATGGCTGATATGAGTGATTCATTGCAAATCATTTCTGATGGAATTTCAATGGTATCATTTGGTAAATGCTGTATTTCTGGATGTTTTCTATCTCTGATTTTAATGAGCCAGTCATTGAATTCATTTTGGCCTTCAGATCTCATATTTAATTCTAATTTGAGATGTGTAAATATTTGCCACAGTTTACTGGTCTTGATACATGTTTCAATGATCTCTGTTCTATTTCCGTGTGGCACAACGGGTAATGTTTGCCTAAAATCGCCTCCTAACAGCATCACCTTTCCACCAAATGGCAACTTATTATCCATCACTTCTTTTAAGAATCTGTCAAAACATTGCAGTGCATGACATGACATCATTGTTGCGTCATCTATGATAATTAGTGTAGTTAGTTAAATTTTTTTTGCTTGTATGGAATTGAGTAGAATATCTGACACTGATGTTTCCAAAATGGGAACTGGCAGCTTAAATCCACTATGCACAGTTTTACCACCATCTAACAAAAGTGCAGCAATTCCAGTTGTTGCAAATGGTATAGCTATCTGACCCTGTGATCGAATATAACTCATCAAACAATTGTACAGATAAGTTTTTGTTGATCCACCTGGTCCGTCTAGATAGAAATACCGGTCTTTGACCATTTCATCATCTGTTGCATTTGTGATGGCATGAAATGCTTCTAACTGTAAATTATTTAAAGTTGGCAGTTTTTCTTGGGTTTTTTGTTTTGGAAGCTCAGTGTCATAATCATCAAAATTGATGTCATCTATAAGTCCTGGATCTGGTAAATTAAAACTTGCACAATTTAATCCACGAGCCAACAATATTTCTTGGATTTCCATCAATGTTTTTAACAGAGCTATTGGTTCTCTGTAACGTTTCAAGAAATCTTCTGACATGTTTAATTTAAATGTTTCCCACAAAGTGAAAGCATCAGGTACATTGCAAAATATACAAATGAATGCAAATTGTTGTCTCATTTGCTTAGGCATTTGACATAGTTCTGCTTCTTCCAGACACCTCTCCCATTCTGTATCATCAGCTATGAAATTTTGATGTCTTGCAGCTAATAGGAATGTATCATAAACTATGTCATTCACTGTACGTAAATGCTCAAAACTCTGTGCACCGGGAACATGTAGCAGAAGTAATCTTAAGCTGAAACGTTCAATGTCCCTTGGACTGACGGTATAAATGCGTGGTATGATTTTATGTGCATCTCTTCTTCGTTGTCGCCATAGACCATTTACAAATACATAGTGATATGGTATCTCTATGTATAAAAATTGTCTGGCCTGTGTATCCTGACAGTTTAATTTAAACCACGCAGTAAGTGTGGTATCTCTGTCTTCACTTTGATATAATGCAGTTCTTTCATTTCCTTGAGTAAAGCAAACCAACTGACTTTGAGGCAAATGTACAGCTAAACGATAGATAGCATGTGACCGATCATGCATCTCAAATTTCAAAAGGCGTCACATTGCTTCAGGAGCACTCACATACCGAGCATCTAAATAATTTGATAGTTCATCATGTAAAATTGGATTTTCGTTTTCATTTCCAGCACCTTGTACAACAACAGTAGCTGCATCATATCCTTTGTATATATATTTATACACATACTTAATTGATTTAATCGAAGTGCAAGCTTTCACATTGATGTGTGCATTGTACTTGATGAGCAAATGTATGGAACAACAAATCTATTATCAACCTTTTGGCCACGTATAATAGCTGTTTGTCCTTGTGTTCTTTTATACAAAGGATATCCATCACAATTTGCATAAGTTTGCATTTGAAATTGTTTTGGAAATTCTTTCGTACATTTTTTATTTTCCATACATGGTGAATTAGGATTCATCTCTCCACATGGGCCATGAATCATTCTATGTGTAACAATCTCCCAAAGTTTTGTATATTTTTCTTGGTCTGGCAATTGTGCAGAAATTACTGAATCCACTCTCTCTGCAGTGTTCAACTTGTCTTTTTCCTGCAGTATTAAAAGTATGTGAGCATGTGGCAGTCCTCTTTTTTGAAATTCAATGGTGTAAACAAAAGCCACACATTGTCCAAATAAGTGTGCTTTAGTGATATCATGTATTAATGAATTGAGTTTGATTTTGAATACTCTTGTCCGTAAATCTTGTCCGTCAGAAGTAGTTTGTGCCAGATTCAAATTTTCCTTGATCTCTGGCCATTGTGGATTACACGTGAATGTAATAAATAAATCTGGTTTTCCAAATTTTGTAACAATAGCCATGGCATCATTATACCTTTCTCGCATATTGCGAGGAGATCCTTGGAAAGAGGATGGCAAAATAATTGCTCTTCCAGCTGGAATGTCTCTGTTGGAAGCTAAATCTGCCACATAATCCATTAATCCACAATACTGTTCTACTTGTAATTTATTTTGTTGATATTTAATGAAATTTAGATTATTGGCTTCAACTTGTAAATATGAATCAATAATCCATTGTTGAGTGAGTTTTCCTCCATGTAAAATTGGATTAAAACAATCACGGATAGCAGTTTGTGCCACTTTATATTCCAGCATGGAAATATTAGATCTAATACAAAGTTTAGTATTGGGATAACTTTCCAATTGTAATTTTGGTTCCCATCCTGGTTCCCCATTTGGAAAGAAAATGGGATATGTCATTGGATCTAAATTACAGCTTAATATATTGATGTTGATAAATGGTTGTTCTTCATTGCGTGGATATATTCTAATATCCCGCTGAAAAGGTGGTTCACCATCTTCATTTTTAAACACCATGGCAACCTTATTTACAGTAGGTAAATTATATCTTCTTTGATCAGTGTTGCGATCTCTTTTTAACACCATATTGACTCTTGGTGTAGGCAATTGATGTCTTTCAGCATGTTCCTGTTGTTCTTTTTCAAGCTGTGCTAATTGTTTGTATGCTTGACTATATGGGTTTTTTTGCATAATTTTTTCCAGCTGTTCAAAGACTATGCGCAAACACTGTCTATTTTCTGGAAGTGTCATTCTTTGTTCCACAGCTTCCATCGTATCTAAGACATATAACTGTGCAAATTTCCTTTGCTCTCCTTCTTGTGGGTGTAAATGTGAATTTCGGTGGTATATTTGACCTTGAACTCTGAAACAGTAAGGACCATGTCCTGGTACATTTTCTGCTAATGTTGCACCCATTGAAGCAAATGAAATTGCACTGTTATAAGACTTTATGTTTTGTTTGAAATTATTATAATTTGGAAATGTTGGATCGCTCATAGTGCATTCTAAATAATATGAAAATGGGTGTCTTAGTGGAAGTTTCACCTTTCCTTTCTGACAACTAATGAAATTTCCGTCAGTAGGTCTTTCCTTTATAAAATGATAGGCCCCACAAAACTGACAAACCACATAGAGTAACCCACAATAATGAGTATCTACTTGTACTGCAGTAGTAAACACATTGTCATGCATTTCTTCAACATAGATATCAGACCCACTTTCTATATGTACATTTTTTTCTTGTGTGTCTACATTTAAGTCATTCTGCAAAATAGAATCATTGGACAATGGTTCACAGAGATGTTTTTGTTTACTTTTACATTTCTTGGAAGCCCCAACACACTCACTTGCGGCTTTCTTACTCATCTTTCTTTTATTTAAAAGTCTCTGTCGATCTTCTTCTCGCAAGCGTTGTGAAGTTTCCGGTTTCTGAGCATCTCTCCACCTTTGCTTCCTTTCCCTTGCCAATCTTCTTTTGCGTTCAATTTTGTCTTCTCCATTCTCCGCCATTTTAATCTGTAATTGTAAATAGACATGTAATTATTGTTTGTTCTTTGTTTTGTTTACATTTTTTTTCCTTTTTGTACTGTTCCATTAAAGTAGATGAATAAACTAATAAAACTATTTCAAATATTGCACTTTAGACTGAAAGAAATGAATCCATTTTTCAAAGTATTTTATTGACATATATGAAATCGGAAATAGCTGCACATATCTATCTTTATATTATTAATCCTTCAATTACATTCCTTCTTGATTGAATTCACAGCATACCATCAATTTCTTTTTTTTGCAAGTGTTGTAAGCTTCTTATTTTCTTTAAAAATTATTATTAATTAGTATTGTCTTTTCAACTTTTTTCAAGTTATGACTAAATATCATACATTAATGACTCAATAAGTACTCTCCATTTTCAACACATTTCAATTTTCACCAAATATATAATATATAGCCTTTTTCTATGCATCACTACAAAATTAAATGTTATACCTGTGGGGATGATGTTGATGTTGTTCAAAGGTTGCAAACGTCACGCTGTCTGTTTATTCCCTTGCAGATCCAAATAAACTGTAAAAATCAAATTGATAATATTTTTAAACTTTTGCTTCATCGATATCATTAAATGAACATCAACAGACATATATTTGGCTACATTAAAAACCTAAAATCATATTTTTTAATATCTTGCTGTAGTAATATAATTAAAATTCTGTACCTGTCCAAATTATCCTTATGATGCTCAATGTGTGCAAACGTCACTATCTCTGTTCATTCAGCTACAGTTCACTGCAATTATACAAAATAGTCAAATTAATGTATAATATGTTACTTCATCTGTATTCATCAATGAGGCTTAACATACCTATTTTTGCATAGATTAAAAACATGAAATAAATATATCAATCAATCAGCATGAACACACATATGAAAGCATAGATTATAAACATACACTCAATATTACTGTTAGTCTTTAAATAAGAATCAATTAATCTGTATTAATCTTAAATTAATGTCTGACTAAATATAACGTCAAGACATAAGCATGAGTCTCTTCCCTTTATTTTTTTTGGAGTGGTATTTTAAAATGAGTATGTTACAACTGAATTCTTAAAATAATGTACATTACTAATGAAATAAGAATCAATTAATGTTCATTAATATTAAAGTAATGTGTGACTAAATCTAACATCAACATGTAAGCATGAGTATATAGGCTTTACATTTTTTTTTTGGTTTATTTTATACAAAATATATAAGAACTGAATTATTTAAATAATGTACATACATTAATAATTAATTAATCAACGTGTTCCTTTTTTATGCACATTCTTAAACGTTAACCTTTTTTGATATTAATGATTAGTAATGATACATTATGAATGTTATTTACAATTCTTTCCCACAGGTAATCACCATATATACCAAAATAATTATTAAATTAATGTACATTAATAATTAATTAATCAATCTGTTGCTTTTTTATTCACATTCTTAAATGTTAATTAATTTTGATATTAATCATTAATTAAATAATGTACATTATGAATGTTATTAACAATTGTTTCACACAGGTAATCGCGATATATAACAAAATAATTCTTAAAGTAATGTACATTAATAATTAATGAATCAATATGTTGCTTTTGTATTCACATTCTTAAACGTTAACTAATTTTGATATTAATGATTAATTAATTAATTAATGTACATTATGAATGTTATTAACAATGGTTTCACACAGGTAAGTACAATATTATTTTTCTATTAATTAAATTTCTTATTTTTTATTTATTAAGTAAGTACCAATTTATTAATGAAGAAGCAGTATACTGAAGAGCTAACAATCTCTTGAGATTTCCCGGCATCAGAAAACGTCCAGTCAGACTGTCATCACCTGAGGAGAAAGTGTCAGTTATGTGTCAAGTGTGCCCTATATATAGGCTTTGTGCGCGAGACAAATGCATTGTTTTAGGCGGGAAATCCGCAGTTGCGCGAGCCAAATGCGTTGTTTTCGGCAGGAAATCCTATGTGGCGCGAGACAACGGCGGGAAATCTGTGTTAATGCGTAAATCGGTAATATCGTTTCGTAAAATGTATCTCGTTGTTTTTCGAACACATACGTCTGTGGCTGTGTTTTACGCAGTTCGTAGTAGTATAGCCTCGTTTTCGTTTTTTACGGCGGCCATTCTTTTCTCGCTTAGCTGATTTTCAATCTTTGTAACTCTGCTAAATCGATGTAAATTGGAGTTCCAACTCACTTCCAGACATCCTGCCTGGTTCCCCATGATGTAAGTGACCTTTATTTTATTTTTTAGTGTGTATTTAGTGTTTTTTTTATTGTTTTGGTTCCGCCGCTTATCTCGGATTTTTTTTCTAAGTGCTACGGTTAAAACGGCTCGCCTCGCTATGCGAGGCTCGCCTGCAATGAGCGCCTGCGGCGCTCATTGCCAAAGTGGTAAGGTTTAACATAAACGTCTCATAATTTTTTTCACCTCGTATTTTTTTTCTAAGTGCTACGGTTTAACAGCTCGCCTGCAATGAGCGCCTGCGGCGCTCATTGCCAAAGTGGTACGGTTTAACATAAAGGCTCGCCTCGCTATGCGAGGCTCGCCGGCAATGAGCGCCTGTGACGCTCATTGACAAAGTGCTACGATTTAACAGCCCGCCTCGCTGTGCGAGGCTTGCCGGGCGATGAGCGGCTGCGGTGCTCATCGCAAAGTCGTACGATCACCAAAGTGGTACGGTTTAACTGCTCGCTTCGCTGTACGAGGCTCACCGGGCGATGAGTGCCTGCGGCGCTCATCGCTAAGTCGTACGCACTACACAACGCAGCGTGACGACGAATCGTAGTTAGACAATTATAATATGTGATGGCTTAAAGGGATACTCATTGTAAGCAAGTATGACTGTGAAGTGCCATAAAAAGTAGGCTTTTCTCTACTAGCTTTTTCTTCAAACTAAGATAATTCTTGAGATATATACACAGTGTGCTAATTTGTTTCATGAGTGGTCGGGAATTATTTACCCCTTTCTATATTATGCAGTTAGTTCCCCTCTCATTAGCATAGAGTGTCACGCATTAGCATAAAATACTACACAGAGGCAGGAGTGGGCATATAAAGGTTTATGTAACTTATACTGGTTTGTGATGTATGTTGTTATTGTTTAATCATTCAGTCATGTCCGACTCTTTGTGACCGTATGGACCGCAGCATGCCAGGAACATCTGTCAGCCACTGCCCCTCTGAGATCCCCCAAGCTCATCTTCATTGCTTCAATGACTTAATCAATCCATATTTGCCTCTGCCACCCCTTTTTTGTGTGCCTTCAATCTTTCTCAGCATCAGAGTCTTCTCTAGGGAACCTCTCATCTCATGATATCGCCAAAATACATAATCAAACCTTCCAGTGAACAGTTTGGCTTTATTTCTTGTAGTATTGATTGATTGGATCTTCTTGCAGTCCAAAGAACTTTAAGCAGTGTTCTCCAATCCATCAATCCATCAATTGTACGGCACTCAGACTTCTTTATGGTCCAGCTCTCATATCTATATATTACTATTGGGAGTACCATAGTTTTAATTATGCAGACCTTTGTTGATAGTGTAATATCTTTACTTTTTAATACACTTTCCATAGCTTTCCTCTCCAGAAGCAAACGTCTTGAAATTTAATGGCTGCCATCACCATCTGTAGAGACTCTGGAGCCCAGGAAAATAAAATCTGTCACTGCTTCCACTTCTTCCCCATCTACTTGCCAGGAACTGAGCTTGCTGTTTGCCATGATCGTTGTCTTTTTAACATTGAGCAGCAGGCCAGCTTTTGCCTTCTCTCTAATCAATAGGGGCCTCATTCTATTACCGGCCGTAAATCGGCCGTAAGGCTGCGATTCCTTGCGGGGGTTCAGTTAACTCGCGATTCTATTATACGGCCCCGCAAGGATCTCCTTTTACGGCCGGCCGCATATCTTGAAACCGGCCGTAAGCTGTGAAATATAAAAACGCAAAAACAAATTCAAGCCTGCACTGTACAGCTCTGTAAATGCTAGGGATCATATTGGGGGACATGAGGATTAAAAGTAACCCCCTCTCAAGCTTGCACATCAGCCCAAACCCGAGTTCAAATTAACTGTTTATTTTCCGGCTGCGGCGTGGGTGTGTCTGAGGTGCTCCAAGCACTCTGGACTTTTTACATGGATATTTTACGGATATTAAAAATAAAATATTTTACGGATTTGAGTATAGGATAATTATGTGCTATTTTTTCTAACACCTAAAATACCTTTATAGTCTTCTCAAAGTGCAGGATGGCTTTATTTGAGCTATTTTATGTGCTTAATTGGTGCTAGCGGGACCTCTTTCCTGCAAGTAAGCTGCGGTTAGTTTTTAGCCTTGCAGAGAGGGTTCCCGGAGCAATTGAATTGCAAATAGGAATTTCTTACGGCCGAAACTCTTGCGGCTGTTTTAGATCAAAGGCTTTCCTCTGGCGCGAGCGGCCGCAAGAGATAGCAAGGCACCGGCCGCAAGCCTGCCGGAGTCCCCAGCCGTAAGGGAATAGAATAGCCGAATAGCTTGCGGCCGCTAATAGAATGAGGCCCTAGGTCCTTTAGTTCCTCCTCACTTTCAGCCATCAGAGTTGTATCATCGGTGTATCTGAGTTCGCTGATATTTCTTCCATTAATATTAATTCCGGTTTTGGATTCTTCCATCCTGGCCTTGCGCATGATGTACTCCACATATAAGATAAATAAATAAGGTGACAATATATGACCTTGTTGCACTCCTTTCCGGTTCCTGACCCATACATCTTTAAAAAGGACGAAGAACATTTTTTATTGAATACTTCACACAAATGCAATGTATTGCTGCCACTATGTTCCTGATGCCATGGACCTTTTAGGCCAATTAAAAGATGGACTTGTATTTCTGGACTTGTTGATAGATGGGATTGTTTGTTTTTTGCATCAAAACGATATCAACTAAGTCCCTGGGGTGTGCTTTCCATCTCCCAACCCGTATTTGAAGTATTATATGCTATATCCCCTTCTGGATCGCTGGATCAATGAACCTGAGAGCTATACCATGTAGGGTCACCCAACACTGGCAGGTCATAACAGAGAGGTCAGACAAATCATGGTCCACTGGAGAAGGAGCTGGCAACCAACTCCAGTATATTTTCTAATAAAACCTTATGAATATAAGGTCACAGAGAGTCAGACTTGACTAAATGACTAAACAAAAAAAAACTAGTTTTGATACTTTTTTGGGAAGAATGTATGTTTAAGAGATACGTTCCTAGATGTACTAAAGTGAAGAGTTGGATAGCTCTTTAACACCTTCCTGTTTTATAATGTTGAGTATATATACAAATATTTGTTATCTACAAGAGTTCTTCAACATTTTGCCATTTAGTGCATTTGGCCCACAAGGATGATATCTGGTTCCTAACACCTCTCTCTTAAAACTTACTGGAGAGACAGGAGACGGTAACATGTTATAAACCTTTAAATGTAATAAAGTTCAGAAAAGAAGGACCTATGAAATATAAGATGATTACTGGACCAGAAAGTGTTGGTATAAACATGGAAATAGAGTATTCGGGTTCAAAAGACCATTGTATATTGAGAAAAAATATATATATATTTTTAAAGTTCAGCAATATTGGCAGCATTGTAAGTCATTGGCAAAAAATAATTTTCAGATAAAATCTTTATTTTAGTCGACAGTGCATGTGCTTCAGTGACGCCGACGTTTATATCTACAACACTTCCTGCTGTCTTGGAGAATGAGTGGGTGTGTCCTTATACTTTTTATTATCTATTCAGGAGTGGAAGAGGGGGAATGAGTGAGTTTTCTTTACTGATTCAATTTCAGCACAAGACACCTCCACCCTCCATCTCATAGGCCCAGTAGAGACCACTTGTAATTATACTTCCTTGCCCTGGTTAGTACTGGCAGCTTCCATGCACTAGAAGGGTCTGCTAAAATTAAGATTTCCTCTAAAAAATGTTAAAGCCCATGACTTTAATAGCTGCTGTTGTTGTCAGTTTGATTAAACTGACTGGGTTGTAGAAAAGTTCACTAAAGTAAAGTGTCAGGTAGATAAAATGGGCAGATTCAAAAAACTTTTTAGGTTTATGTTTTTCCTTTTAACAAATTACAAATGCATGGACATATAAAACCCAAGAATGCCCCAACAAAACTCTTATAGGACCACTATAGTTTGGGAAAACATATTTGTAAAATATGTATTGTACTAACGTTATTAACAGCTATATTTGCATTTGTTCCAGAAATATTATTTTTTAGACTCTGTGTGTCTCTGTTAGCTATTAGTCTATCTGTAGTTTAATTGAATGATTAACATACCAGGAAACTCTCTAATATTTAGTTCTATTGTCAGGTGGCAAATCAATGTGGTAGCCTTCAATCAAACTGAATGGAGATGTAATCTGAATTCAGAGCCCTCTCAGATGATTCACCCTGTTAGGGACACAGCCAAAATGTCTGCTGGCATTAAAGCCAAATAAAATAAAATAGCTATTTTGAAAGGTTGATGTATTTATTATAAACTTTATAAATACATTTTGCAGGTTATTATATCATGTTCTTCATAAGAATTTAGAACATTTCAATAGTCCTTTAAACATACATTTTAGTCACTAAATAAGATAGATCATTAATAAATGCTAAACTTAATTGAAATTTTGTTGAATTTCCTATTTCCCAGACATGTGATGGTTTTCAAGTTTGCAACATTGTTAAATCTGATTTAATCCAACATGCCTACAAGTTTACTTGTTTCTAAGAATATATGGTGCTGATGGAAGCAAGTTGTTTTCACTACCTGGACTTATTCCCTTTTATTCTATTACAAAACTCAGTTACAAAAGCAAACAACCAATGTCAAAAAATGTTATCTTATCAATGCAGAAAAGATTTCCTTGTAGCGAAATGCGTGTCAGGTAGTACATGATGATGCCAAGTTGGCTCACAATGTAACTAATTTGTAGTTGCTGAGCTGATACAAGTTGACTGAAGTGTTTTCAATTTGATTTTTACTGTACACGTTCAAGCTATTGTTACTGTGGATATATAGTAGGAATGACACTGTTGTACTGTTTACTATCATACTCATCATCACTTTAATTATTAAATATTATATTGAGATATGTGGAAATTGTAGAAGACATCATTTGTCATTCACAGGAGGACATTCATTGTACCTTTTGGTTTTGGTGTTACTAGCATATTCTTTAAAATAGTGTATTGTTATGTTTATTATTGAAGAAAGCCATAGTTATATAGCAACAACCCTGAATAGTGCTTACAAAGGTATAACACAACCAACTGCATCTCCTTAAACAAATTCAACTTGGACGTAACAAGCATATTATTAATGAATTCTATTTTGTTTGGTGGTTACTCCGTATAGTCTGATCTTTTTTTGTTGTTGTTTTTTTTCTTTTCTTTTTAAAAATAAAATAAGATTGTTGCTAATTACTGCAATTGGAATAGGGTTAAAAAAATAATATTATACCAAAATAATGTTTGACATGCAAATCGTGCTTTTATCATAGCCTCCCTCTTTTCCCCTTTTTTTTACCTAGTATTTATATGGTTTTAATTAAATGGCTGCATTTGGAATTTGTACCCACAACTTTGTAACTCTCACCATTACAATAGTACATAGCATTGTCCTAGTACCCCACATTGTCGTTAACAACGTTTTTGACTATGGCGTTCCACTTTTATCATTATGATTTTTATTCTTGAGTCTCCATAAATTCATAAAAATATGCTATAAACATGATATTTCAATAGACCTTTAAACATACATTTTAATCAGCACTAATTAAGATAAACCATTAATAAATGTTAGACATTATTTAAATTTCATTGAATTTACTATTTTCCAGATATGTGATACTATTGTTATAGCATTGTAGTACTTGCCAGAACCATGTACTGTATACACCTAGTTCATAAAAAAGTATATTATTAATTTATATATATATATATATATATAAATACATATATATATATATATATATATATATATATATATATATATGTATATTTTATTTTTTATTTTAATAAGTGGCCTAATTCTCTGTCATTTTCACCTTAAACCTATTTGCATGTGTCACTTCAAAGAAATACGTGTATGTGATGATCCAGGGGTAGGGGCTATACAAGCCCTGAGCCACCTGCTATAGACTATAGGTTAACTACCCACAAGGACCATTGGCCTCTTGGAAATCTTGGCACCAGCACCCTAAATATCTGGCTTCTGCATCAGTCAGGGTCTCTCCATCAGGGATCAGCACTTCCAAGAGTCTCTCAGTAACCTTCCTGTGGTAGTGACCAGCACAAGATACTTGCAGGATAAAGATAGGATCAGTATCGCAGCCACCAGGAGCAAATAAGAGGACATACCATTTCTATATGTCTCAGCAGTGAACTGGTTTATTTTTGTAAAGTCAACAAAATGTAAGGGGTTAGATACAGAGGGGCGTGTATACAACACAACAATGACAGGGAGTGGCAGACAAACACAGGAGATTGACTCCACATGGGGTCCAATAGTCTAGCATCCTGCCTGGCACCTGTGAATAATACGCCAACCTCCAATACACACATAAAGTTGTCTGCATGTCTAATGGTCCAGACCTCAAATAGAGTACATTAACTTTATCTGGCAAACAATGTGACAAAACAGATTACAATACAATGGAGGTGTTTATGCACATAGTGGCTGGAGCCAAGCAGTCTGTCTTTTATGGTGGCTCAATGGGCTAAGATACAGGAACTGGAAAAGGGGTCCATGACATATAGTATTTTAGAAAACTAAAATATTTAATTTACAAAAATGATAGAAGTGAAAGTTATGTGATAGATAATTGTACATCATTTTTCATATTTGAGAATAACATATTATGAAGTTTATAGTTTATCAATATATATGTTTGATGCTGTGTTAAGCAGTGTACAGTAAATCAAATCAATCTTTTCTTCCATAACTATCCGAAAAATAGGCTGAGAAAGTGCAACAATATGTACTTTATACATATAACTCAAAAACTTAGTCAAATTATAAGACATTTATTAATACATTATATAAGTAGAACTTTTGTATATTGCAAAATAAATTATATGGTTAATTGAGTTATAGCTAGAAGCAAATGCAAAAATGAAAAGATACCAAAAAATGAAAAGATCCCAGACACTTTTTGGTCTAATTGTATGTTGTGTCAATCTCCACGTAATATGCATATATGTTTGGAAGCATATACAGTTCCTTCATATTTTATTAGACATTTTAAAATGGAAGTTATTACAGTTTTTGTGATTGATGGCTGTCATACTCTTTGTATGAATTTTAGTTGAATGTCTATTTTAGGAATATCTGTGGACCGATGCAGATCCCACCAATGTAATGTGACATATAAAAATGAATTCAACATAATTAATTTGTATTTGAAATTACCAGTTTAACAAATCTATTACTGACAAGATGTTGGAAACATATATATATATTGTCTAACAGCTTTCATACTTATTATTCATATTTTATATTCCCTTTTTTCATTTCCCTAGGTACACTATTGTGTTGAGGGTGTTCTGGTTGTCAGTTGCCAAATGTTTGACAGGAGGAGGTATATTTATATTACTATACTCTAGTCAGTGTATTATTATCATCTCCAGACACCCTGGATTTAGAAGATTTTATTTTCAGCTGGAATTTTTGTGTTTTGTCAGAATATTTTTTTTCTAACACTTATATAGGAAAAGGCACATTCCAAAGGTTCTTGGCAGGCTTAGAAAATATTTTTTTAAAGACCCTGCTTCACCTTCAAATAAGAGACACTAGAATTGTAAAATTAACATTATTTAGTCAAGATAAACAATTAAAAAAATTAAAAAAAAACTAGTTTCTTTTTACTTGCCTGGGTGCTAAATTTCAGATTTCCCCCCCAGTAATTTATCAAAACAGAAAACCATGTTAATAGAGCAATACTATGCATTTACAACTATTTACAAGTATAATCTAATTTAATCAGAGTAGTTAATTAAATATGGTGGGAGTTTAATAAGAGGATGACGTTAATCTGTGATCTACCGCGCCACATCACACAATATCACACTACATGTCTTCATGTGCTTTACTAAAACTCAGGTATTATAGTTAGCTTTATGATGCAGTGAGATAATGTGGGGTAATGCATAATGTAGTATTATATACCCACCCCTTATCTTCCCCATCACACATTGCACACAGGGTAGGACCTGTGTCTTTATGCTGATAGTCAACAACTCAATATGCAAATATGTTTGGATTCTTGGCATGAGCCATCAAAGATAGTGGTTGGCAATGACGCAATGGTTAGTATTATGTTTGTAATGATGAGTTATAATTATAAATCCAGCAAAATAACATGCCTATTTTGTTCTTATGGTCAGACTGGGAGGGAATAGAGGTGCTGTTCATCAGATTTTACTCTGACCAAGCAGTGGTCTCCTGAATTAATGAGCGTACCGT
Source organism: Discoglossus pictus (assembly GCA_027410445.1). Lineage (NCBI taxonomy): Eukaryota > Metazoa > Chordata > Amphibia > Anura > Alytidae > Discoglossus > Discoglossus pictus. The sequence continues at coordinate 13,642,371 of CM050164.1, read as the reverse complement.
ACATGATAATGAGGCTTGAAAAATGCTTGAGTTTAATAGGTCAGATCATCTTTCTTCTAAAGAAAATTCATTTGTATTGATCACATCTTCATCAACACACACACAATGAGATTAGGAGCATTCTATGGTTGAGTGACAGCAACATTTTAATCTTGACAAGAACCATTGAAGAAATAACATCCTAGAGTGAGGTTGTCACAAGACATCTGATAAAGACAGCAATGTTGCATCTGGTCAACTTGAACATATCTCAGTGGCAGCAGTTTATAGTCACTCAATGGCTGATCAAAGGACCATTTTTACCTTTTTTATAATCTTCAGATATTGAGTGCGAAGAAGAAGAGATGAAATGGATCTAGAGAGGAGTGTAAAGGGGAAGTTGTGAATTAATATAAATATGTCAAAATTAGGTAAAAGGAGTTATTAAAGGGTGGTTAATAATACAACCTGCCATCACTCAACTTGGAACAAGCTCAGACGAGGAAGCAGAGGATGTAGAGCGTGTTGGCTACTAAATACTGCACCTCCTTGTTTTCCAAAAGGAATCCCTGTAGTTTCATCTTATGTGTCCACGATTTTCTTAAGACAATTACCCCAAATTATATTTAAAGCTTTGGTATGTTCTTGGGTTTGTCCCAATAGATTTTGAGATTCTAATGATGGGTTCCAAGGCACTTGGGATTTTTTTGAGATATGGAGAATAGTTTTGAACCCTGGAGTTCAATGTGGAGGTTCTGGGATTAGTCTATGGAAAATGATGGAAATACTTTTTTACAGGATAAAGTGATTATTTTTACAAAACATAAAGGATGGTCTTGATAGGTCTCTTGATGACACCCACATTTCATTGTGACTCTTTACATTTCCTTTTCCAGCAAGACCGTCACTATCTGGAACTCCCACCCGTTAGGTCCTATTAATTAATATCCTCAGTGACAGCAGTCAAAGTACAGAGGTTCTCTTTACTAAATATCTCAAATATCTTATAAAATAGTTTTCCTGAACTAACAAAGTACATCTGTCATGCTTGTAATCGTTGAGCAGAAGTGACTTTATTGGGGATAAATAAGCAGTTTTATTGGGGACTGAATAAAAAGCCAGTCAGACATTAAACAGGAAAAAATAATAAATAATAACACATCCACATACCCAACTTAAACCTCCCTGCCCCCTATTCCACTAATTAACCACTAATTAACCAATGCACCAGGTCCAGGATGCTGAAAGAGAACATATTGTCAGGATCCATTACATTGGTTATGGTACAATGTCCATTGTCACAAATACAATATTGAATCCACACTTGAATGGTAAGGCAAGTGATAATGATTATAAAATATAACGCTTAATGCAGTGTCCTGGTTACATAGTGATCATCTCTGTTCACTATAACCAGGGGATTAGGAGCCAGAATAATTCTGGGGGGATATAGTTAATTGTATACACAGGCCATAAAATAGCTTGTATATACAGTACATACATATAAACATATAACAATCTGGGTGGGATTTGTCCCCCAATCCCCCCTGTTCCTACACCCATGACTATAACCTTAGTGACAAACATTATTTGTAATAAAATTGCTGTATATATAATAGGTTAAATCATTTTAGCTGCCTGCAAACGTTTGGTTCCATGCAACTCATCACCTTCCAGTTATAGCTTTATGATTAATAACTTAACAAGGGATTAAATAGTAACGCATTTTAATGGCATAAGGGCAGGCATCATGTAGCAAAGTAATAACATTGCAGATAAAGAGAAGTATCCGTTTATGTTACATTCATTTTACAAGATGTCTCCAGAATAGCAGTGGAGATTGTAGCCGAGTATTGATTTCTCTGCTGCAGGTAAATTTATATCTCCCTAGTGCCTCCGTCAAACTGTTAATGCTTTAACTATAGCTGTGGCACTGAGCTGTGCTAGATACAGAGACACAATGTCACTGTGTTATTGTTCTATGATACAATTCCATGAAATGGGAAAAGATTTCTTTATTTTGGTTTTGCCATCTGAACAATTAACTGGGTATTTGTAGCTTCATATAAGAAAATAACGCATAATTACTCATCGCTATAACTAAACAATCAAATGTAGGGGTCTTACAGATGTGTTTACTTTGTTTAATATATAATTTAAGGCTCCATCTAAGGTTAATGGCGGCAAGTGGCATAAATGCTGAATTATCAGGCATAAAACTGTATCAACACAATTTTCTCCATTGGTTGGGAATTTGCTGTGTTAAAGTGGTTTCCTTTCACAAGTTTTTTTTCTGTGGACCAGCCTATGAATTATTAGTTTGGACTATAATCAATTATTTTTTTTAAAACCCTTTAGGCTTGGCTCTCCACTAAACCACCCTTGATGGCCTTATGATGGAGATAATCAAGTGATCCATAGGTTGATACTCTAGTATAGTGTCAGATACATTTTTATGTCTCTACGTCTGGGTCAGAGTAAAATAAAAATGTATCTGAGAAACAAACAACCACCAGATCTGACACTATTAGCAACCTAACCAGATTATCAGAGTATCAACCTACGGATCACTTGATTGTCTCCATCATAAAACCATCAAGGGTGGTTTAGTGGAGAGCCAAGTCTAAAGGGTTTAAAAAAAATCTGATTATAGGCCAAACTAATAATTCATAGGCTGGTCCACAGAAAAAATAACTTTTGTTGCGAAAGGAAACCACTTTAACACAGCTAATTCCCAACCAATGGAGAAAATTGTGTTGATACATGTCCAATGTAATGTGAGCACTCAGAGGGTAATGTTTATTTTAGGACAGAATGGGCATGGGGCATTATAATGGGACGCTTTTTGGACTTTTTACATTTAGCGTGCACTTATGTAAGTTTTTTTGTGTTTTGGAGTAGGTTCAATGTGATTTGTGACTCAACTTGACTGGTAAATCAGCAACTTTGAGGAATGGAGTGGAGCTCTATGTCTCTGGTCCAAAAACATACCATCAGTGTTTGATTCTCAAGGGAACAGAAACAAATGAATTAGGTGGCTGCATTATTGGACATCTATGCCCTAAAGCCAATATGACCGAGCACATATTAACAAAGGATTTGTGACTTACCAGCAAAGGAGCAGGATACATGGAACTTGAACAAGAAGCAACTTTGTCTTGGCCTGCTAACCAACAGCAATCCAACAAAATGGGACTATTTGTCTTTAAGCCCATCTAACTATAATTGTGAATCATTTTCAGATACACTTACTAGGGGTAAGGTTCCATGGCTCACGATAATGTTTTACATGTGAAAATCACTTATCAAAAATAACTGGGGGTGTTCACAACCTGCATGTTAAAAAAACATAATTTGTCTATCCTTTCCAAGTGTTTCCACAAGCAATCTCCCCTTTATAAGCGACCATGGATAACAAGTCGATCTATTACATGAGACCCCATAATCTTTAGTGAGTGTCCATAAAGATTTACAATGGCTCCCTAAGGACCAAAAACTAGCATGTAAAAGCTGACCAAAGCCTTAGCAAGTGCTTGTGATGCCCTCACTATGGGCCTCATTCAATTGTGATTTGGCCAATTGAATAGGGCTCTATATAAGCACATAGCATTTTTATTTTAAAGAAGTTTTTAGTTAGTGAAGACCTTGCTTTTGGATAGAAGTTCACTAACTAAAAACTTCTGTAAACAAAAAATGCTGTATGCTTATGGAGATCCCTATTCAATTCGCCAAATCGCAATTGAATGAGGCCCTATTACTATAATTCCCATTATAACAATGTATTGCTGCTTTTTGTCTCCTAAGAGGAATACACAACTATTTACCTTCCTCCTTAAGCAAAACAAATATGGTTTTGCCCAGAAAGCTCATTCGATATTATTTGTATACAGCAAAATAAAGCTGGAAATATTATATTGCACCAAAGGAGGTTAAACCATATTGTGTTGCACACCTATCTTTACAAAATGTGTTAAACACACAGGGCCTCATTCAAATGATTTGGCCAATTGAATAGGGCTCTATATAAGCACAGAGCATATTGTTTTTACAGACGTTTTTGGTTAGTGAACTTCTGTCCAAAAGGAAGGTCTTCACTAACTAAAAACTTATGTAAAAACAATATGCTCTGTGCTTATATAGAGCCTTATTTAATTGGCCAAATTGCATTTGAATGAGGCCCACAGTAAGACATAGTCAATCTGTTTTGCTGTGTAACAGATCGGGGAAGGACTTTCTCTTGCGAACCGTCCTTATAGGATTCCTTACGTGTTGTTTTGATGGTAGCTTTGCTTACTTCTTTGCATTGGCTATTACACGCAAAGCTCCAAATCCAGCACAGCCTCCTGGGCAGGTCATCACCGGGTACCTGTAGTAATAAGGAGTGGCAAATCTGCTCATTTCAAAAGTAAATGTTAAAATCTTTAATGATTTTGGTCTTCAATTATTGACTTGGCTGCTTACGAGGAAGTAAACAAACAAACAAATGAAACCATATTGTATGACCACTATATTGGCCTCCATTAATCAAATACAACTCAATATATTAATAAGTCCAAGTTCCACCTACATTTAAAGGGATATGGAAGGTTCCTGGATGTTACTAGGTATATAATATCGCTGTGTAATTATTTACTGTTATGTACTTTATTTTATTAAGAAGTGCTTATAAGATCTGTATTTATTGCTTAACATCAAACAAATAGTCCATGTATGGGTCTACCCTTTGCACTGTATGCAGACACAAACTCTGTAGGGCTGGATGTGCAGTGTAGTGTCCTAGCCTATCATGACCACGTCTAAGCAGCATGTTGCAGAATGTTGTTAAAAGATGGTCATTGATTGTTAGTATGAGAGTTAGCAAGTACAGCAGAGTCTGTGTATTCATGAGCTGCAGTGGGAGACCCAAGCAGGTAATATAGGCACTAAACACAGAGCTTATAAACACTTCTAATAAAATAAAGTACATAAAAGTAATTAGATTCACAGGGATATTATATACCTATATTTAAATAGTACCTAGTTACGGTGGGTTTGGAATATCTGTCCCCACCACAACCTAGGAGACCAAGAAGACTCTACTTTATAAATGTGTAGCAACTGAAAATGAAAAATTATATACAAAAAATAAATCTTTATTAAGAAAAAAATAAAAAATAGTGAAAATGAATATTAAAAAAGATATACTATGGAAGTATGTCTTGAGCAGGCCGGCTCTAGTTTATATGGGGGGTAAGCACTGGTGAGCTCTAAGTAATAGCAATGGAGCTCTGCAAAGTAACTTAAGGTGACAGATATAGCCACCACCTGTCTAGTTTACAAGACAGATGACAACTTACAGTTGCTGTGATTGCTGTCAAAAAAAGGGGAAAGAAAAGGAGGGGAAATCTCTCTGTGTAAAATGCCCAGAGGATAATCTGATCACACTCTGGTCTAGCTTATTCAAGATGTGTGAAAAATTAGCAGGGACAATTCCTCCTCAGTGTTGTGACACACAGCACAAAGCTGCTGTCTACAAAAAATGCTTAGTCCAATAGTGTCAAATATAGACCAAATTAGAGATTGTTGTAATTTCTGTATTACCTTCTTAGTTAAATAAGGTGAATAGCGTTTTTAATGAATAATACTCTCATACGTTATAAGTGTGGAAAATATAATCCTACGACGAGTCTGTAGGTATTGTGCTCCACATTGGGAGAGCTTACCCCCGCCGCCTGGTGTGTTTGGAATGTTCCCGACGCGCGTTTCCCCGCTATTTGCTTTTCGGATTCATCATTCAATCCGAAAAGCAAATAGCGGGGAAACGCGCGTCGGGAACATTCCAAACACACCAGGCGGCGGGGGTAAGCTCTCCCAATGTGGAGCACAATACCTACAGACTCGTCGTAGGATTATATTTTCCACACTTATAACGTATGAGAGTATTATTCATTAAAAACGCTATTCACCTTATTTAACTAAGAAGGTAATACAGAAATTACAACAATCTCTAATTTGGTCTATATTTGACACTATTGGACTAAGCATTTTTTGTAGACAGCAGCTTTGTCCTGTGTGTCACAACACTGAGGAGGAATTGTCCCTGCTAATTTTTCACACATCTTGAATAAGCTAGACCAGAGTGTGATCAGATTATCCTCTGGGCATTTTACACAGAGAGATTTCCCCTCCTCTTCTTTCCCCTTTTTTTGACAGCAATCACAGCAACTGTAAGTTGTCATCTGTCTTGTAAACTAGACAGGTGGTGGCTATATCTGTCACCTTAAGTTACTTTGCAGAGCTCCATTGCTATTACTTAGAGCTCACCAGTGCTTACCCCCCATATAAACTAGAGCCGGCCTGCTCAAGACATACTTCCATAGTATATCTTTTTTAATATTCATTTTCACTATTTTTTATTTTTTTCTTAATAAAGATTTATTTTTTGTATATAATTTTTCATTTTCAGTTGCTACACATTTATAAAGTAGAGTCTTCTTGGTCTCCTAGGTTGTGGTGGGGACAGATATTCCAAACCCACCGTAACTAGGTACTATTTAAATATATCCATTTTACTCTATTATACTTAGAGAATAGTTTCTATTTCCTTATATCATATTATATACCTAGTAACATCCAGGAACCTTCCATAGCCCTTTAAGTTTTTTTTATATGAACAACAACAGTTCAAGAAGATCATCTACTTAAATGTTGTGGAACATGTCTAGTTTTCCAGTTAATTATCCAAGTTTTAAAAGAGAAGATGCTGACACTTAGAATTCTGAGCTTCGTAAACTGATTGTGTCAAAAGGTCAAGACCTAACCAAGCTATAGCTGCAGTTCTAAGCTGTGACAGTTAACTTCATTTTCTGTGTCCTTTAGCACTCTTGACCCTTTCTAGGTATAATCCGTAAGACAAGAGCAATGTTGGAGATATTAGTGCCAATGCAAAAAAGTTGTTCCAGTGCAGCAACAAATCTTCCTTAAAGGGACTCTATCACCCCAACATCAGGTTGGTTTAATTTTAAAAAACATTAAAGCTGGTAATACATTGTACATTTCTACTTGTACCTAACCTCTGTATTGCGCTGCTGAATATGGTGGCGTGTTATAAAGTATAATAATAAAGTGCTAGCATTTTTTTTCTAAATCATTTCACACTTTTAAGAATAACTTTAAAACAACAACTAGATATTAATACGACAGAGGGAACTGTGCAGAAACTCAAAAAAAATATTAAAATACCACCAATAAAACGGAATCTGCGAAAAATCCAATGTATATAGAAGGCAGACATTTTCTCATAGCATTGGGGACTCTGTCACCCCAAAATCAAGTTATTCTTAAAGAGCATGAAAAACTGGTTGCGTAATCGGACTCTTTATAAAGTGAATCAATCCTAGGAAATTACATGTTGTTTTATATGTATTTATATGCAAATGAGCAGCTCCCTCATATTAATTAGTTGTTTTGATGTTCTAATTAGAATTAAAGTCTGCTTGTCTGTCTCTGTACTGGCCAAAATGCCATTATAAGTGCAATGTTATCTGGTAGTTAGACCCCTCTCCGACCCTTAGCCAAACATTAGCATATTGAGCTGCACATTAGCATATTGAGTGGCACCTTAGCATATTGAGTTACACATTAGCTTGTTCAGCTGCACATTAGCATATTGAGTCACACATTAGCATATGTTGCCACACATTAGCATATTGAGTCACACATTAGCATATTGAGCTGCAAATTAGCATTTTGAGCCTAACATTAGCATCTTGAGCCACACATTAGCATACAGAGACTAACATTAGCATATTGAGTCACACATTAGCATACTGAGCAACACATTAGCATATTGAGCCTAACATTAGCAGATTGTGCCACACATTCGCATACAGTGTCTAACATTAGCATATTGAGCCACACATGAGCATACAGAGCCTAACATTAGCATATTGAGCCGCTAGTATACCAGTTTTTAGTGCTCTTTCAAATTAAATCAACTTCCTGTCGGGGTGACAGAGTTCTCTTAAGCACTCTAAACCAATGGTTGTCACTAGGTAGCCTTCTGGTAAACTCAGGACCTTTGTACCTTTTCTTCCAAACCTCCAGTACAGGGGTCACCAAACTCGGTCCTGGAGGGCCGCACCCAGGCCTGGATTTGTAGATATCCTTGCTGCAAGCAGGTGAGACTATTGCTTCTTAAGTCATCCTGATTGACCTATGCACAGAAAGGAAAACCTCAAATTCAGGCCTGGGTGAGGCCCTCTCCCTGCGTCAGTGCATTATTAAACTTATATATGGCAACTTAAGTGTCCAAATGCAATCAGCTCATTGGTATTCTTTATCATGTGTTATATAAATGCCATTCTTTATGCCAATATATCATTAATTGTATTATTATTATCCTTTATTTGTAAATAAAATATTTGTATACATCTCCATACAAATATGGATTCTGGACCTTGACTACATTTTCATAAAAACATCTGGAACTTTGTGAGTTTTGTCAAAAATATTGGACTACCCGTGAAACTATCCATTTTTAGTCTCTGGCCTCCCCGCTCCTTTAAATGGTTTCCTAGCAACTTCAGTCCAATGGACGTATTTTCCAGGCTGCTGGCTGTGATGGGCGCAGGACAGCGAGGGAGATTAGCGTGGGCTTCGCTGGCATTTGGAGAGCGGGAGGGCTCCTCTGGAGTTGTTTACAGGTGAATCAATATCTGTATGTGACAAGAATAACAAAGGAGTGAAAGGTGCCGGACTAATTGCTGGAGTGTCTCTGTGTCATCTGAGGAGTTCAGTGATTTCCTCAGCAGTTTTCTTGCAGTCACAAATACCTCATCATATTGATATATAGATGGAAAGGAAGGCAAAGTAGCAGGGAGAACATTTTAGAGTATCTGGAAGATTCCTGGATTATGAATGCATCTGATAGCAGAGAATCAGTATTGTAAAAGAAAAAAATTGCATGATTTGTTTTTAAAATAAACATTAAAAAACTTACCTTAGAGTTTGCAAATGTATTCAGTTTTTGACAATTGATTGTGAGAAGGAATACCCCTGAAAAGTCAGCCTAAATTAACATGAAATTCATAATTCGTTTTGGCCAACCAAAGGCTGCTACAATTTTGTTGCAAAATCTGGGGATCAGTCTCTGCAGCAAAGCATCATGGGATGTGTAGCCTTTTCTTCCCACCATACGGAAGGAAGCAGCTTCAGGCAATGCTGCTCTGCATCTCTGCACTGTGCTGCTGTTAGCTTGAAGGTTAGTATAGGGTTAAAAAAACATAATTGAATGCAGTGTTTCTATTGGTTAGTACAGGACGCCTATGTAGGCACCTCTGAGGGTGTGGAAACCACTTCTTTTTTTAAATAAAATAAATCTTTCATATACCTCTAACGGAGACCGAGGAATCACCTGGGGTATTTCATGCTATCTAATAGGGCCACTCTATCTTCTCATTTTTTCTACATGTTTTTATGAATAAAAAAAACTGTTATGGTGAGACTTTAGACAAAATTATTTTGTTTCATAGAAATTTGTTTTCTACATTAATTAATTACTTTTATCCTCCTCAATGTAATTAATATACAAAATGTACATGCCACTTACTTCAAGGAACTATTAGATCAGGAACCTCACTATTTCTTCCTGTTCTCTCTCATGTCAATTGCCATATTTTGCAGCTGACCCCACACCCACAGGGCGGAGGTTTAGAATGCCAGTGTAATGCTTGAGCAGCATGAGACACTGGAGTGTTAAGTACCTCCCCCTCCCCAACACCCCTTCCTATAACAGCTCTCCTTCCTAAAACCACTTCCCATGACAGCACTCCTCCCCAAGACCCTTTCCCATAGCTGCTCCCCTTCCCATATTTTCTGCCTGCATGAAATCACATATTATAATTGTCAAACTGCGATTTGTCGTCACTCTTGCGAGCCTTACGAAGTGAGGAAAGCTGTTGAGGCATTGAAGCCTTCCGAGCTCGCAGGACTTAGGCAATGAGCGCCAAAGGTGCTCATTGTCCTGCAAGCCTCACAAAACGAAGCGAGCAGTTGAGGCATTGAAGCACGCAGGACTTAGGCTGAAATGAGCACCAAAGGCGAGCAGTTGAGGAACGCGGGACCTCGGGGGTACAAAAATCTGACCTTGCAAAAATACGAATTTAACGGCCGAACCGAAGAAATCGAAAAAGACGAAAAATAATAAAAAATAAATTAAAACACACTCACACTCAGCACAGGAGGAGAGACAGAAAGCCTGGTAGTGAGGCAGCAAGCGATTTTGAGCCTTTATTGACAAGTCTCATCACTCAAAAATTGGCTAAGCAAGAAAAAAAATGGAGGACGAAAAATGTAAAAAAATCTGAAACTGGATGAAAACGAGGCTGAGCGAAGCCAGGCATGCAGGACTTAGAAAATACACGATGGCAGAGACACGAACATTTACACCAACAATGCCACGCGGGACTTTGAAAATAAAACAAACGTCAGTCAGCGTCCCCCACACAAACAGTCAGCAGACACACAGAGGAGAAACACACAGGGAAGGGACAGGGGGAGATGGTGGAAAGAGACACATGGCATTCCCAAGCACAGAACTTGCAGGTAATGAACCCTGCAATGAGCACCCCATACAGTAGGCGGGAGGAAAGGTTTGCAATGAGTGCCAAAGGTGCTCAGAGAAGCAGAAGCCTCACATTGTGTGTCAAACAGCATTGCCTGGCTTACAATTTTATGCCAGTCATTTTTTGATGGGCAATTCGCTAGTATACATATATACACACATATACTATCTCTACATAGCAGCCAGTCCCTCTCGGCAGCCATATTCACATAGCACTCAGTTTCTCTCAACATCCACCCCCTCAGAGCATCCATCCCTATACAGCACCCAACCTCTCTTAGCACCCATCTCACAGAACCCACCCCCATGTCCTTTGCTGTCATTCAGCCCTTGCTCTCTCTCTCACCTCTTCCCTGATACACATCCCCAGCTGAGCTGCTCCACATTGCCACCACCCCTGTAAAAATTATCTACAGAAAAAAATATAAATAAATAAAAATTGCACAGCACTGGGCCCCCAGAGGAGGGACCTGGTGCATTGTACCAACTGCACCTCTATTCCTGATTGAAAGTAAGCTTAATCTTGAATACTGTTGTTGCTTCCTTTTTAAATAATTGAGTATTAAATAAACATCTTACTCATGTTGTAAGGGCATTACAGTGGCTCAAACACACAGATCTCTGTCCTCAATATAAACATACTAGCACCTATAGGTGTTTTAATAAATTAAATGGGGGGTCTTTGGGTTCCTTAGAAAATACAGAGAAGGTTTAAAAATAAATACTATAATTTACGCTACATTCATAAAACAATATTTTATAAAATACACAGAAAATTCCCCTTTGTCTGGGGGTCTCATTGCAGCTCATTGCAGATACTCTCAGGCAGACAGGTAATCTCTATCAGAAAGATTAGGTAGAGAGGGGAGGAAGCGCACTGGCTCAGCAGCTGCTGAAACGGCCCCCCAGGGAAGGAGTCCTGACCAGCCGAATGAAGGAAATGACTCCTTCCAATGTAAGCATTTTCTCTGCTCACTGGTGGTTAAAAAAACAGCCCAATCATATAGCGCCGAGGGACTCGCTGTGTAATGTTACACGGATAAGTGACTATAAGTGCATGGTGTAGAACAAACAGGACGTAGTGAGTTGAAATAATAATGGGGCAATGGACAAAGATGATAAGAGAAATCAGAAAAAGACAGAAATATAAACTGAATAAATTACTTAAACATACAAGAAGGGATATATACAATAAAATATTCAACAGAGACGCACATATCGTCTTGTGCTTGTATAAGTGGCAATGTGCTGATGGTAAAGGAGGATAATATCCTGCTGAACGCCTGCATCCCATAACAAGAAATTGCAATAAATGTCTACTTGCACTTTCATGGTAATTAAAGGGACACGTTAAAGGGCCTTTAAAAGATCATGGATTAAATATATATTTTGTTCTTGCATGAAAAATGAGTTGTCTATAGTGTAGAAAAATTATGATTATAATCGCATGAAGGCAGCTGTATATGCTCACAATAGTCACTGTTACAGTTGTTATCCATATAGTGTGTAATTATAATAACAAAATATGTGGAGTGTAACAGCATATTGTTTCAAATGAGCTATCACATCACATATAATAGTTGTCAAACTATGAATCGTCGCCACGCTTGCATGCCTCGCGTAGCGATACGAGCTGTTGAAGCACAGAAGTCTTCCGAGCTCGGAGCACATAGCTGAATGCGCTTATCGGCTGTGAGCCTCACGTAGCAAGGCGAGAAGTTGAGTTATTGAAACTCGGAACTTAGCCTCCAAGCAGTTAGGAAGCGCAGGATCTCCTTAGGCTGCAAACAGTTGAGGAACGCAGGACTTAGAAAAACTAATAGCGAGGTGCGGAACTTAGAAAAAAATATATACAAGGTAGGAAAAATACGAAGTTAACGGCCAAACCGCGCAAATTGAAAAACACGAAAAACAAAAAAAATAAAACAAAAAATACACAAAAAAACACACACAGCACAGGGGGACTGCCAGGGGAGTGAGGTTGCACATGAATTTAAGCCAAACTTGGTACGTGTCTGGCGCAAAACAACGCCAGACGCGTACCACTTTGCCAGGAATGTACGAGGTACAAAATACACTATTAGAAAGGACGCATAACACTTAGACAATCACCGCCATTTTACAACACTAACTTGTAACTAATAACATTACAAATCTAAAATGGCGCTTTACCCGACCAAAGCAACGGTTTAGAATGAATACATTAATGCTCCGCACTTCCTAAAACATTTGTTCAGTCAGAATTAATTATTAACTTACATTAATTTTATAAGTATTAATTAGTAATGCAAAATAAAAATTTACACTTTCCACTGCACTAAAACATTTCTAATTTTACACTGCAGTTATATATATCGCGCGAGAGGTGCTCAGAGGAGCAAAAGTACACGAGAAGAGTGGCTCGCAATGAGCGCCGAAGGTCCTCAGAGTAGCAAAAGCATTACATTGTGTGGCAAACAGCATTGCCATGGCTTAAAATGTTATTGCCCCGTCAATTTTGACGGGCAAGTCACTAGTAGTTAAATAATAGGGACAATATATATCATGGTAAGTATTCATGCTCTACATTACGCTTTCTTATCACATGCCGCCCAAATCAACTCAATTGACTTTATTAGTATCCGAGGTCATGCTTTGGCCTTTCTAAGCCATAGTTAATGGATTTCAGGCCAAATCTACTAACCTTCAACCTTTCAATAGCTTTCTAGAAGTCCAAATCGACCTACTCTCTACAACTCCTAAACCAACCTTCACAGTCCAACCTCATTCATGCATCCCAAATAAGCCTCCGCAGGCCTCGTTTTATTACGTTTTCATAAACCTCTTCCCTCTCTCCTCTACTTCACTTCACCATTGGCCCTCTAAGCAGGCCATGTAGGGCATAGCTAAAGGCCACATCTCAGAGGTGAGGGGCCTCATTCACCAAACACACTTCCATTTCACACTTCCTACATGTCATAATTCAGCCTATGCTAGACACTACCACTGGTTAGCTCCCAGGCACACCCGTTGGCCTCTCGTCCCACAACTACCAGGTAACTTTATTACATGGACATATATACTGTATATATATATATATATATATATATATATATATATATATATATATATATATTATATATATATATATATGTTTGCATATCCTGGCAGAAATTGTGACATTTTTGAATTTTTTTGAAAATATGACTGATCATGCAAACAAATGTATTTTATTGAAGGATAGTGATCATATGAAGCCATTTATTATCACATAGTTGTTTGGCTCCTTTTTAAATCATAATGATAACAGAAATCACCCAAATGGCCCTGATCAGTAGTTTGCATACCCATAGTAGTTCTTCATACTGTGTATTGCCCACTTTTAGCATCAATGACAGTGCTCAGTCTTGTGTAATAGTTGTCTATGAGGCCCATAATTCTTGCAGGTGGTATAGCTGCCCATTCGTTTTGGCGAAATGCCTCCAGGTCATGCAAAGTCTTTGGTCGTCTTTCATGAACCGCACGTTTGAGATCTCCCCAGAGTGGCTCGATGATATTAAGGTCAGGAGACTGTGATGGCCACTCCACAGGTCCCGGGCACCGCAGGAAATCTGATGGGGGCTGCGGATGCTGCAGAGGGCAGCAGGGGGGGGGGGGGCGCAGGAGGCCCTGGCAAGCCTGGGCCCCTTCAAGCCAGGGCCCCGGTGCCTTGCAATAGCTGCACCGGCGGTAGCTCCGCCTCTGATTGAGTCATTCTATATACATAATTATTTATTTTTATATAAACAAAAATGTTGTTTCCACACTCCCAGTGGTGCCTACATAGGCACTTGATACTAACCATTAGAAACACTGCATTCAAGTATGTTTTTTTAACCCTAAACTAACCTTCAAACCAACAGCAGCACAGTGCAGAGATCCAAAGCGGCATTGCCTGAGCTGCTTCTTTTTGGTAGGAACAAAAGACGACACATTCCAAGATGATTTGCTGCCCCCAGACACTGCCACAATGTTGCAGTTGCCTCTGATTGGCCACAACTAATTATGAATTTTATGCTCATTTAGCTTGGATTTTCAGGGGCATTTCTTTTCAAAATCAACTGGCTGAAAACTGTAGAAATCTGCAAACTTTAGGGCTATTTTATTACTGTTTATTTTGTGATTTTTTTCATGCAAAAGTTTTCATACACTACTGATTCTCCTCTATCAGATGCATAACCCAGTAAGCTTCTATATAACTTTAATATACTAAATTAAACATTCAGTATATCATTTTTTGCTAAGCAATACAAAGATACAAAATGTAAATTTAATTTATTAATAATAGTTGCTCTTTAACAACTTTTCAATGCCTGATTTTTTATCTTTCTACTATTTTAAAGAAAATGAATAAAATACTGTTATTTATTTTATATTACACATTACTTGTGGGAACCTATGGAAGATATCCCTAAAAGGTGTTCTTTTTTCTTCTTAAACTAGATCCTTGATTCAGTTAATTGTTTGCCAATTATATTTTTTTTCTTGCATGAAAAATTTATTGTCTATAGTGTAGAAAAATCATGCTGACGAGGCATTTTTTTATTTTTACCGGAAGGGCAAGGGGAGTTGGGATTCTCTGGACAACCACAGCTTTGTATTGATATCCCAATTCTTTTTAATGTAAAACTAACTAAACAAAAACTGATAACGAGCTCACTGCCCTCATTTACACATCCGCACCTCCTCCCAAGCGTGTTTCAATTCACTAATTATGCAGGAGGATCAATTTAAACATTTTCTTTGCTGGCTTAATTCATTTGTCAAATGTACTTTTCAAGCAAAAATATATAATGTATATATAATGCATGGGACTAGAGAGACCTTTTGATTATATATTAATGAGCATCTTAAGAAAAACAGGGAGTTCTTACAAAATTATTTTTGGAGTGATGGTGTCATTTAAAGAACTGGTGTGATGATTTTTTTATGGGGTCTTTTAAATAAAAAAACTTGAAAATTTACAAAATGTATTTAATAAGATAAAATATAATCTCAGCCCTTAAATTATTCTTCACAGCAACTCTCCATTTTATTTACTGACCCTTCTTCTTACATTCTAAAAACATGTTGCCTATTTACAAGTAGTTAGTTATACGGGCTATTTTTGACCCCCGTGGTCCTTTAAGTGCACTGACATATTTTAAAAGCATTGTACTATTACCTCCAGATGTAGCCAACAGCCAACATAACTCATTTAGTCCACAGAATATAAGAACCAGAATAACATTTCAGCACCCTGGACAGCTCTCAAAAATACTCTGTAATCAACTATAATAATTCTGGTAAGTGTGTAACACTCCATGGGAACCAGTACTTCCTAAGTCCGTACAGAATTGCGCTGTAAGGACGCTGCAAGTGCATGCACATAGTGCGCACACATGCGCAGCTCGTGGCTGAGGCAGTGGCAGCGAGCGTGCACACATGGTGTGCGTTCATTGCGCGGCTCGCAGCAACAGCCACGAGTTGCAGAGGAGGAGAGGGGAGGAAGACACAGGGGAGACACAGGGGAGAGGGGGAGGAAGATACAGGGGAGATGGGGAAGATACAGGGGAGATGGGGGAGGAAGACACAGGGGAGGGCAGAGGGAGAAAGAGACACAGGGGAGGGGAGGGGAAAGGGAGAAAGAGACACAGGGGAGATGGGAGGAAGACACAGGGGAGATGGGGGAGGAAGACACAGGGGAGGGGGGGAGGAAGAAACAGAGGAGAGAGGGAATACACATTGGAGGGGGGCGGAAGACACAGGGGAGGGGAGAAGGATAAAGAGACACAGGGGACGGCAGAGGGAGAAAGAGACACAGGGGAGGGGAGAGGGAGACAGAGACACAGGGGAGATGGGGGAGGAAGACACAGGGCAGATGGGGGAGGAAGGCACCGGGGAGCGGGGGAGGAAGACACAGAAGAGAGAGGGGAGGAAGAAACAGGGAAGAAGAGGGGGGCAGAATACACATTGGAGGGGGGCGGAAGACACAGGGGAGGGGAGAAGGATAAAGAGACACAGGGGAGGGCAGAGGGAGAAAGAGACACAGGGGAGGGGAGGGGAAAGGGAGAAAGAGACACAGGGGAGATGGGAGGAAGACACAGGGGAGATGGGGGAGGAAGACACAGGGGAGGGGGGAGGAAGAAACAGAGGAGAGAGGGAGGAAGACACAGGGAAGGGGAGGGGGGTGGAAGACACAGGGGAGAGTGGGAGGAAGACACAGGGGAGGGAAGGGGGAGAGACACAGGGAAGGGTAGGGGGGAGAAACACAGGGGAGGGAAGGGGGAGAGACACAGGGGAAGGAAGGGGGAGAGACACAGGGAAGAGAGGGGAGAAACACAAGGGAGGGAGAAGGGGGAGGGAGAGGAAAATATAAAATAATACCGTCACTTTTGACGGGCAATTTACTAGTATTAAATTAGCATGGCAAGGTTTAGTAAAGGATAGTGGGTGTGTATTGGGGGCGATAGCCTAGAGTAAACTGCACTCCTGGATTTTAGGTCATCGTGGAATTTGATCATTTTACTATTTAAAATCTAGCTTTTAATCATCACAAGGTGTTTAATGGGGGAGTTGGCAAGATCTGCTTTTTTGGGAACGATTTATTCTCTACTGAAAGAGCTATGTCCTCCCTATCTTACCCCCAGATCCAGTCCTTACTAAATACATTGTCATAGACAGGAATTTTGAACAACGGACTGTACATCTTGATGACAACCTGCCTGATGGGATTCTCTAGCTGTGGCCTGGAAATTGAAATGGTAGAAGTAAGTTAACTAGTCTAGAAGGGAAATTTTTATATATTTAAGTTTGTGATGTAATTACATCTCATGGGATTAACTCCCACACCCCAGATTGGCCAGTGAGGTATTACAGAGGTCTGACTGAGTTATCTGGTTAAGGGAAGGTAATTGATTTTGCTTGTGGGTTTAACCAAAGTTGTATTGTTCAGTTGTTTTCCCAATAAAGACTCTTCTAGGGAACATAATCATGGTGTTCTCAATTTTGTTTAAAGGTTACAACTTCTGTTTGTTACTTATAACTCCTTGGTCCCTATTCTGCATCCTGATGGTACTGGAATTGAAGCGGTCTCCGAGAAGCCCATCCACTCCACAGTCCAAGGAAGGATTTCTGAGTTGGACTCCCTCCCCCAGGTCATGACAAATATTAAGGCTTGTAATGGGCATGTTACATGCAACATACCGTGAAAACCTAAGTTCTCCATATACTGAATATAGAAACATAGATTTTGTTTGTAGATAATAACAAACAGAACCATCTAGCCTGCTCATTCCCAGCTTTATGAATATATATATTGAACATTTTTACCATGTTTGGCCCTATAACTAGATATTCCACTTATATATGCTGCCTCCCCCTGCCTAATGTCCATTACGACAAGGATCTGATGTTGGCCAAGAACTGGTCAATTCACAGGATGCCTTTCTCCAAAATCTCCTATATCCAAATTTGGATTCACACTGTAGAGGAGGACTGGCGGCATGTATTCAGTGCTTCCCTGAAGTCCAGTGTCACATCAAGCTTAAATATTTTATAACTATTTTATCTCATAAAATTATTTATTGATTGTTTTCTATGTTGATGATAAATGGAAATTACACAAAATTATATGCTCTTGTAATTTTAAAAAGATAAAAAGGGAAAGCAAAGCGACCACAATGGGGTGGTATGGACAAATATTTATTGCCCCAAAATAACAAAATGTATTTATAGTAAAATAATCCAACATGTTTTGTCTATAAACCCAGACTTCCTCAGGGATCTTGTTATTTTAAGCTATTGAATATTTAGAAATACTTGATAGACAGTTGTGAATTTATACTTTCCTTATGTATGTCAAGGTTAATAGATATAATTATTACTTGAACAAATAAGACATATTGAAGCATTTTATGTAATTTACTTCTGCCTGAAATATATATTTTGTTAATCATATCATTTTTGAGCTTTCATCCTGATTTTGTTGGTCTGGCTATTTATAGCTCCACAAATGTACAGATATATTGTCTTTGTCATTGCGTTTGTTGCTGGGTAATTATGATTCCATTACTCAGGCATTTTAGCATAATTAGCTTTGTGCATGTTTTCAGCGTACCTGAAGAGAGGTAGATTAATTATTCACAGAATATGAACTGATTGCACATGGTAACCAAACATTAAAATTATAGGTGGGCTATTTGTATCTAGTATGGGCAGCTGCCCTGTTTTGTATAGGAAGCTAGTTATCTGAAGTCTAATCTTACCTGTAATCCGGCAGCACAGGTACAAAATGTACTGTGTATAACTACGAAGAATGTACAAAACTGTAAAGTGGAATTTAAAGGACCAGTGTGGCCATTTTTTTCCATATGGGGGAATTTTAACAGACACACTTTAAGCTGTGATCTACAGTGATACACTGAGCATTAGTGCTACTCAGGTCTACATGTGATTTACTAAATCTCACACATTAGTGCTACTCAGATTTACAGGTGATTTACTAAATCTCACACATTAGTGCTCTTCAGGTCTACATGTAATTTACTAAATCTCATACATTAGTACTACTCAGGTCTACATGTGATTTACTAAATCTTGCACATTAGTGCTATTACGTTCTACATGTGATTTACTAAATCTCACACATTAGTGCTACTCAGATCTACATGTGATTTACTAAATCTCACACATTAGTGCTACTCTGGTCTACATGTGATTTACTAAAACTTGCACATTAGATCTCAGATCTACATGATATTCTTGCATTAGTGCTACTCAGGTCTTCATGATACTCTTGCATTAGTGCTACTCAGGTCTATATGGGATTTCCTAAAACTCACCCATTAGTGCTACTCAGGTTTACATGAAATGTATTAAAACTACCAGTATCCACTCCTTTTTATATCATAATGCAGGTCTAAACATGTGTGTATTAGGATCATACATGTGCAATTTAACAGCTGTTTAAATCAGCATAGGCACTATTGCATATAGATTTATTATTGATAAACTAATTCAGATGTGTTTAGGTTCTGCACATACACCATCCAAGGTGCAATGGTGGTTGGTAAAGAGGCATGACGCTATTCTTGATGTATAATAATAACAAAACTGGAAAAATATAACACCAGCTCCACATATTCATCACTTTTGTTCATCATGTCAACCATATAATATAATTCTTAAAAAGTTAAATTAATAAAAAAGAAATACAAAGTTTATGTCACTATATATATATATATAATGATAGCTTTTTATTAGAAAAATTACATTTTGTACTCTTGAAGTGAGATGGGCATTTATTTTTCAGGAGAGCATGGCCTTAAACTGTTAACAATTCATTGCCTGCTTCTATGCATGTACAAGGAAAGGGGTTTAATGTCACATGCAGTTATATTCAAAGATCTAACAAATCCTCCTCACCTCTCCCTCACAAACCCCTCCTGCCACAAATAGATAAAAACACCCCCTTACGTTTCAGCCATGATGAGGCAAGGACAAGATGACAATTTTTATACTAAAACAGACTCTTTGGATTCTATTTTCTAAAAATAATTACTGTATATACTCGAGTATAAGCCAACCCGAGTATAAGCCGAAGCACCTATTTTACCACAAAATAATGGGAAAACTTAGTGACTTGAGTATAAGCCAAGGGTGGGAAATGTGCTGCCCTCTGTGTCTCTCTTGTGCCCTCTGTGCCCCCTCTTGTGTGCCCTCCATGCCCCTTTCTTGTGTCCCGCCCTCTCTCCCCTGTGTCTCTTCCCCCCTCTCCCTCCCCTGTGTCTCTCCCCCCCTCTCCCTCCCCTGTGTCTCTCCCCCTCTCCCTCCCCTGTGTCTCTTCCCCTCCTCTTCCTCCCCTGTGTCTCTCCCCTCTCCCTCCCTCCCCTGTGTCTCTTCCCCCTCTCCCTTCCCCGTGTCTCTTTCCCCCCTCTCCCTTGTGTCTCTTTCCCTCCCCCTTCTCTTATCATCCTCCTCATCCTCCCTCCTTAACCCCCTCCTCAACAGCCCTCCTCATCCTCCCTTCTCATCCTCAACCTCCCTCCTCAACCCCCCTCCTCATCCTCCTACCTCATTCTCTCTCCTCAACCCCCCTCCTCAACCCCCCTCCTCAACCCCCCTCCTCAACCTCCCTCCTCATCCTCCCTCCTCAACCCCCCTCCTCATCCTCAACCCCCTCCTCAACCCCCCTCCTCAACCCCCTCCTCATCCTCAACTCCCTCCTCTACCCCCTCCTCATCCTCAAAACCCCTCCTCAACCTCTCTCCTCAACCCCCCTCCTTAACCCCCTCCTCAGCCCCCTCCTCAACCCCCCTCCTCACTCTCAACCCTCTCCTCAACCTCTCTCCTCAACCCCCCTCCTCAAGCCCCCTCTTCAAACCCCATCCTCATCCTCCCTCCTCAACCCTCCTACTCATCCTCAATCCCCTCCTCAACCCCACTCCTCACCCCTGCTCCCCAACCCCGCTCCTCAACCCCCCTCCTCATCCTCCTTCCTCATCCTCAACCCCCCTCCTCATCCTCCTTCCTCAGCCTCAACCCCCCTCCACAACCTCTCCTCAACCCCCCTCCTCACCCTCAACCCTCTCTTCAACCTCTCTCCTCAACCTCCCTCCTCAACCACCCTCCTCAAACCCTTTCCTCATCCTCCCTCCTCAACCCCCCTCCTCATCCTCAATCCCCTCCTCAACCCCACTCCTCAACCCCGCTCCTAAACCACCCTCCTCACCCTCCCTCCTCAACCCCCTCCTCATCCTCAACCCCTTCCTCAACCTCTCTCCTCAACCCCCTCCTCATCCTCCCTCCTCAACCCCTCTACTCATCCTGAACCCCCCTCCTCATCCTCAACCCCCCTCCTCAACCCCCCTCCAATTACCTTTCCCTCTCCCTTTCCCCTCACTTACTCTGCAGCTGCTCCTCTGCTCCTCCACTCCTCTGCGCGTCTTCCGGCTGCGTCAGGACTCGGACAATGCTAATGATGTGATGCGCATGTGATGTCTTGTCATTAGCATATGCCGGGCCCCGACGCAGCCGGAAGACACTTGGAGGAGCGGAGGAGCAGTTGCTGATGGAAGGTAAGTGAGGGGAAAGGGAGAGGGGGAGATAATTAGATAGGGGTAAAGTGAGGAGGGAGGTTGAGGTTGAGGAGCGGGGTTGAGGATGAGGAGGGGGGTTGAGGAGGGAGGATGATAAGGGAGGGGGAGGGAAAGAGACACAAGGGCGAGGGGGGAAAGAGAGACAGGAGAGGGAGAGGGGGGAAGAGACACGGGGGTGGAGAGACACAGGGAGCCTTAAAAAAAGGACTGAAAAACTTGGCTTATACTTGAGTATATACGTTATATGCTCCTGACTTACACAGCTCCTAATGTTATGAGTTTGTTACATATTTAACACACAAGTTCTGTTTTTCTTGAACTACTATAGTTGTTTAAACATTTATCTGACATTGTTACATTTTCCAGTTGTAATACCCGTAAAATTATGTTTTCAGTTTTATGTACTATAATGGCCGGTATCCATTTTTCTTTGTTCCATGTTTTCTGTAAACTGCTACTTTCTCCATTAAAAATTCCACATGAAGTAAAATGTTCTGTGATTTTACTTGCACTGAAAATGTCAGAATATTTTACACTAGGCTATAAAACTGCTGCTTTGGGATTCATCAACTAACTGCAAAATAATTGCCATTGCCGTGAAATTTAAGTTTTCTCTTCATTTATTTCACTGCATCATTTACTTATATCTGTATTATGCACTATATTTACCAGAATTACTTTAATGTGTTTCCAGCCAAGTTAATATCACATAAAAATGTAGCGACATTGTGGATTCATATCCAGTTTATGTCCCAATAATTTTCTTTAACAAGAACGACATAGCCCCTCCGTCACTCTTGAAGAGACCCTGCATTTTCACATTTTATTTAACTTCAATACCAAAAGAAAATTCCTATACTTTGTGTTTACTATGTGTTTACAAGTTTGATATGTGTTTACAAGTTTGTGTTTACTATGGGTTTACAAGTTAGATATGTGTTTACAAGTTTGTGTTTACTATGGGTTTACAAGTATGATATGTGTTTACAGGTTTGTGTTTACTATGGGTTTACAAGTTTGATATGTGTTTACAGGTTTGTGTTTACTATGGGTTTACAAGTTTGATATGTGTTTACAGGTTTGTGTTTACTATGGGTTTACAAGTTTAATATGTGATTACACATTTACAGTATGTTTACTATGGGTTTACAAGTTTGATATGTGTTTATACGTTTGTGTTTACTATGGTTTACAAGTTTGATATGTGATTACAAGTTCGTGTTTACTATGAGATTACAAGTTTGATATGTGATTACAAGTTCGTGTTTACTATGGTTTACAAGTTTGATATGTGATTACAAGTTTGTGTTTACTATGAGATTACAAGTTTGATATGTGATTACAAGTTCGTGTTTACTATGAGATTACAAGTTTGATATGTGATTACAAGTTCGTGTTTACTATGAGATTACAAGTTTGATATGAAACAACATCTGCTTGCATTTTTATAGCTGCCTATATCAAATGTTGATTTCTCCTATTTCATTCAATAATCATTTGTAATGTGTAAATCAAGTTATTTTTAATGCTTGTTAAAATAATATTCGTGTAATCTACACATTATGGCCAGTGGCTTCCTACGGTCTTGTGGGAAAACTGAGCTAGGATCATATGGACGAACAGTAAGTAGATAGCCTTAATTTGTGCATTAGAAGGTGCAATATGGAGATTCACAATTTGCTGCATGTTCACCTGACAGACACTCTGAAGAATGGGAGGATTGATAGAAGGCAAAATGACATCCCTGTTGTATTTTAATATATATAATATACTAATATATGTTACATATTATTATATTAATATTTTTTTATGTAATTGCACTAATAGTGCTTTTATTATACTAGTTGATGCTTCTATTTTTATAGTGTCCTCTAACAATGTAACACACATTATTTTCAATTAATAAATTCCTTCAGGGATGGATTTTCAAAATATTCTTTATTTTCAGCTGAGAACTGAATTTTCTTGACAGTGATACAATATAACAAATGCAACACTTTATAATATTTTTTATTTTTTATTTTAGCACATGTTTATACAGTACAGAGGCTTAACACACGCCTGCCTGAGGCTACACTGGCCTGTCTGAGCCCCGGAAAGCTGATTATATGTCTCACTGGGCCGGTTCACCCGTACTGACCCCTCCCTCTGCGCTGACTGCCACTTTACACCAGTGTTGGGTCTGTACACTCCATCACAACTCTCCTAACAATGTCAATCCAATTTAAAATGTAACTGGCGCAGTCTCCTTCTGGACTGAAGTTCAGAGCCCTTTTTCAATGACTGTTAACAATTACTGGGTACATTCAGATAAGATCATTTAATGACTGTTAATTCAGACGTGGCATTTATGTGAGTCCCTCCTTTTATCTGCCATGTTTTTTTCCTATCTTTTCTTTTTTTTTTTTCTTACCCTTTACTGATTGAATTCAGTCTAGTGAGAGGACATGGGTCGCCATGCTAATCGAGCTGTGTCATTTGTGGTATACCCGTAAATCGGCTGCAGAAGCTTTATTTCCCTACATTACACGTTTATGGTAAACTTTTCACTCACAATATTATGGAGCTCACATCCGTAAATCCAGTATGGTCAGCAAGAGATATCAGTGTAAGAAGTACCCAAACCAAGCGTTACGGATAAGAAATGGCTCTAGGAGCCAATAGCAAATGAGAACTTCATCATTATTATAATGAGTGAGAACAACTGCCGTAACTGCTGCAAGAAACCATTATATCTATATATGTATATAATTTATTTATTTATATATTTTAAGTTACTGTATATACTCGAGTATAAGCCGAGTTTTTCAGCCCTTTTTTTAAGGCTAAAAAGGGCCCCCTCGGCTTATACTCGAGTCACTCTCCCCCCGTGTCTCTCTAACCCCTCCCGTGTCTCTCTAATCACCACCCCCGTGTCTCTCTAACCCCCCCCCCGTGTCTCTCTACCCCCGCCCCCAGGCAGGTAAGGAACTATTTATATAGGTATATATATACATATATATACAGTATATATATATGTGTGTGTGTGTGTTTGTGTATATAGATTTCTATATAAATGTATACGTGCGTGTGGTATATATATATATATATATATATATATATATATATATATGTAGATGTATATGTACATGTGTATATATATAAATATATTTTATAAGTATATGTACACTATATATATAAATATATATATATATATATATATATATATATATATATATATATATATATATGTATATATATATATATATATACACATTTATTTTTTTTAAATCTTTTGTTTATATTATATATATGTACTGTGTGAGTTGATGTTGGAGGGGGTTTGGAAAGCGCAAAAAAAAATTGTGGCTGCCCCTCTTTTTGCATCGGGCCCCCCATGCACTAGCTCCGCCCTGGCTATATATCACATCATTGTAATGAATGTTTTTTTCTGAGTGCCAGAGTAAACATAGTAAATACCATAACTGTGTATAACAATCCTAAATTTGTATCTGAGTTAATACCTAATATTCCCAGTTAGTAAATAGCATGTATTGTTTTTTTTGTGTGTGACTAATTAAACTCATTTGTCATGGACATTTCCATACGGTCAGTATTAATTTACATCCTCTCTGCTGGACAATATCTTCTTAAAAGTATATGGAAGGTTCCTAGATTTTACTAGATACATAATATACCTATTTACTTGTATGTACTTTATTTTATTAAGAAGTGCTTATAAGCAATATTTTACTGCCTAAAATCATACAAATAGTCCCTGTATGGGTCTGTCCTCTGCAGCTCAATTAGACACAGATTCTGTTGTAATTGCTTTGCTGTATCTCATACTAACCAATCAGTGACCATGTCTCAGCAACATGCGGCTGCGACGTGATTCCTGATCGGTTAGGACACTACACTGCACATTCAGCTCTATAGAGTCTCTGTCTTCATACACTGCTGAGGGCAGACCCATACAGGGACTGTTTGTTCGATTCTAGACAGTAAAATCACAGCTTATAAGCACTTAATAAAAATAAAGTACATAAAAGTAAATAAATACACAGGTATATTATATACATAGTAAACTCCAGGAACTTTCCATATCCCTTTAATCTTCAGTATACATACAGATGTTTGATCCAAATGTTTCAATCCTTTAGATAAAAATAAAAGACTGTGAAATACAGAAGTGAGAGGGAGGAGAGTAAAAAGATCAGAAGTCCTGTCCGGATGAAACGTGTAGAAGCCCGCTCTATCATTGTTTTGCTGATACCACTGTTTTTGTGAGTATATTTTTTAAATGTATTATAGTGTTTTCATGTTACACTAGTTGGTCCTCCCCCCCCCTTCCATATTTTACATTATGATGTTTAGATGTTATTGTCTACATGCATACTGCTAAAGTTTAAATTTTGCTTCCTTTAATGTAATATCTTAATTTTTTTATTTATTTTTATTTTTACAGCTCAAAAGGTCGTTATATTGAACCAACAAAGTTAAAGTTTCCAGGTGCCTTGCCAGAGCAAAAGCAAAGGTCACATTTACAATTCACTGTTAATCTACTAAAAATATATTATATATTGCAATACGCAATCATTTTATATTGAAATTAGATTAACATACTTAAAACTATATATACAAATCGGTCCACTGGAGAAGGAATCGGCAACCCACTCCATTATGTTTGCCATGAAAACCTTATGGATGAGCACAACCAGACACAAAATGTGCCTGGTGTGCTATGGTCCATAGGGTCACAGAGAGTCAGACACGACTAAACAACGACAACAGCAACAAAAACGGAGCAGTGAAAGCACCAAATCCTAATTACTGGACCACCAGGGAGCCCAAAACCAATATAAATAATAATATATATAATAGATAAATATGTAAAACACAATAAATACAAGACACAGAAGCCCCATAGAACCTTCTGTAGTGTAAATTTTATTGATCTACTGATGAACGAAATACATTGTAACAAGAGATCTCCTTGTCAGACAAAGTGTTTGCACTTGTGCTTGTGATGCAGCAATTTGAGACAATAAATACAAATCTATAAAAAGAGATCTATAATCCAACCCAATGTGATATCCCAGCAATGCTGTCCCTTTAGAGCGTGTGTGTAATGTTTTCCTAGATCCGTATAATTAACATAAGAATTTAAAGAAGTATCAGAGTATTGAAGCAAAAACAAACAATGTCTTGTAATCCCACCCCAACTAGCCTCAGTCCAGGTTTGAATGATTTCTCCACTCTGTGCCAGTTTTCCTTTACAATTAAAACCCCATTTTTCCAGTTCTCATTTGAGTACAATTTCTGCTCCTTTTGGACCATAGTAAAAGAATATCCTGAAATAAGATAGGAAATTTAGTGAGCGTGTCGTTATGGAGTCCATGTAAGGCATCTATTGGGTGGCTCTACTAATGTAGTGCAATGGTTAAGTGACAAACATGACAGAATGACTTTATTGAGCAAAAAGATTCAAAGGAGCTCAGTCTTAGAACAAACAACAAGTAGGTTTGCTCTACAGGCCTGGTCACCTACTCTGAGAGCGGCCTCTTTTAGCCACTTGTGCCCTTCACAGGGAGAAATATCCTGTAGTATAAATAGAGTAATCCAGACCCGAAATACCAGGACATTCTACTCTGAACAGCAGAAACAGCAAACTCCAGACATACATTTCGGCCTCTCTGGGCCTCGTCAGTGATGTGTAGCTTTACTCCCTAAGGCATAGCAAGCAAGGAGTCCACATCTGGTTCCCCATCACCCTTAGAGTGAGAAAAGCTAAGTAAAAAGAATCAGAGGTGCTCAGTCTGAGAACAAACAATACCTAAGTAGGTTTGCTCTATAGGTCTGGTTAGCTCACTTGTGTCTGGGAGTCCCTTTATTGCCCCATTTCCTAATATATCAATTACATCATAGTTCTAATGTGCAGGTGAAATAGCAAATTGTTTTATATTAGACAAGAAGGAACAAGACAATTATACTTTTAGGCTAATAGTTGCCATTCATGAGACCTAGCAGTTTAGATGACCAACTATTCTTTAAAGGGCCTGTAACGGATCTCCTGGCACCCCGACTGGGTACCTCCGTTGATGGACGCGTCCTAGTTTGCGTCGAGGCCTACAAGCACCTTACCGGACACCACAACCAGCACTGACTCCACAACCGCCGTAGCTTAAAGCTCCCAGGGAGTATGCAGCGCATAGCAATCCCCAGTATGATATAGCGATCCCCTCCAAGAACGAGACAAAGCTACGTTTTGAAGGGTCAAGCAGTCAACTCTTTAATGACAGGGGATCTCCTTTTATGCAATGGTGTCCTCTGAAGGGCTACACCCACATAATTATCACAACAGCCAATTATATACATGGTTCAACCCCCACGTCTCCTCCCCTCAGATAACAGGTAACACAATTAAAACAGACACAATTTTAACCACATTCTGGATGTACCCCAAAAACAGGGGGTACACCTTTAAGTCCAGCACCGTTCAATAGCTCTCACCCAGGGGAACAACATATTAAAAAATGGCATGAATCAGACCAGGGGTTCAAAAGTTAGTAAAAGTATCTTTTACACATAACACACAGACATTTCACATATCCCCCATAGTTGGCCACACAATACACATATAGGGACAATAGGTGAGTCACACCTCCCTGAGGCTACCTGACAACTTGGATACAATCAGACATGGATTAGGTCATCCTTCTTTGTTCTTATCTGAGAATGAAAACACTTTATGCAATAGACTTCCTTATCTGTAACAGGATTATCTCCCATGCCAAGGTCTGCACTAGTCTGGGCCAATATTCTGCAGAGCATAAACCAACATACATGCAGTATAATAGTAGGATCAAATTTTAACCATAATAATCATACAACAGGGTAAAACAGTGATGGGTTCCGTTACACACCTCCCCCGTGACCATAAGCCGGCATACACGGTCTGATCCCAACGGATCGGCCTGGGGATGTCCGGACAAAAGTATTTGTTGGTCAATTCTCTAGTTTGACAACCCATCAGCATTACTGCAATTCACATTTACTCACATTTCACATATCCCCAGATAGCTGGGATCTGAGTGCACAAAACTACCCAATAGCGCTCAGATCCTCTTCACACAGTTCAATTGCCATGTAGCTAAAGTCTTTCCCATAGTCTTTCATTATATGAATGGGCTCCATGGCATAGCTATCTGGGGTGTCACCGCTCCCACAGGGCAAGTACCAAATGACCCCCCTGTATGTAAAGGGCCAGAATGAGTGACATACACTCTGGTATGGCCGAATACTGTGTTTAAAGGGCAATCTGTCCCAGGGCCATAGTCGCAGGGCAGGAGGCTGGCAAACAGTCCTCTCCAAGACAAAGTGGCGAAGGGCACTTCGTCACAGGGCCATTTACCTCACTATAAGTGCTCTTCATGCTGTGAAAGAGCACACGATTCTATGTTATAATGATCTATTGTTTTTTTAATTACACTAATAACACCTAAAAATCTCCAGTTATAGGTCTGTTTACAAACACACTGCTGACTTCTCCATGATTAACAGCATCTGCCGATGACAACGGCTGTTGCAAGCTCATGAACACAATAATTATGGTTTCTCTCTGCTTTCAGGAATGTCATCAGCCATCAGTTAACCCACAAGTAACATATTTAGTAGTTCCCAGCATTAATTTCCCTGTACAGATGAATGTGTGAAGGGTTAACCCTCTTTCTGTGTCTCTGCAAGGAGCTGCTGCTGTCAGTCTGTCTGGAGGCATGCCTAATTCTTATTTAAACAGACACTTATTTTATGATTTTTTTCTGTGAAAAAGGCACTTATTTAAAAAATTCAAAAAGCATTTCAACATGTTTTGAGGATTATTTTACAGTGGTGTGCTCCGGGTTGTACTGAGTTAACTAAGGTTAACCTCTTAAGGCTGATTGGTAATATATCTCAAGAAAGTAGGAACGGTTAGGGGTACATAGGTCCATACCCACACCCCAACTTCTATTATAAGTATAGGTAGAGAGAAAACTCATAACATTAATACTTATCTCATAGGAGCGGAGGGTAATCATATCCTTCTTTAAATATGGCTTCCCCGTACCCCACACCCCACACCCTCCAGTAGATCTCTCTATTGTACATTGCTAGATACTGTCTGAAATATTACAGTTTGTTATAATGATGGATACTCTTTGAGTAAGGTTGTCAGTTTATTATTGCCTTGCGTTATATATGCTACATTAGCCAAGAACAGTTAACTTAGATCATGATAGTTATTCTAAGTTATTCTGCACCATCTATTATAATTAAATAATGAAAAGTGATTAGGAAAGTCCACTGTACATTGAAAAATAGAATATGTTTGAACACTGTGGCCCTCATTCAATTGCGATTTTGCCAATTGAATATGGCTCTAAATAAGCACATAGCATATTTTTTTTAAAGAAGTTTTTAGTTAGTGAAAACCTTGCTTTTGGATAGATGCTTACTAACTAAAAACTTCTTTAAAAAAAATATGCTATGTGCTTATTTAGACCTCTATTCAATTGGCCAAATCGTAATTGAATGAGGCCCTAAAAACTTATGCTATGCTATGTGTTTAAAAAGAGCCCTATTCAATTGGCCAAATTGCAATTTAATAAGGTTAATAGTTTTTAATTAGAAACAAACATACATTTTCTGGGCAGCTGCGGGATTTGCTGTTAAATTCAATAAGGTCCAATTATTTAACAAATCCTCAACATCTCTCAAAAATATCATTGACTGATAGATAAGAACCGCCACACCACTCTGGTTCCATCTCTCAGGAAGTAATAAACAAAGACAATGTGGATTTTATTATGCATCATCAAAAAATACTTTTAAAAAATCAGATTTTCTCTAAAAAGTTTTTTTTATATAGCTTACGCATCATCTAATGTTAGTTCATCACAAATTAGTGCTGTTTTTTTTAATTACAGTGATCTATTAAAAATTGTTTATCATTATAGGAATTAGTAGTCTGTGACATAGTGGAGCTGCCGCTTCTCTGCTTAGTGAATACTGTGAAGGGATTTCTAGTACTAATTTATATAAAAACACACCGACAGCACATCCTTAGTATAAACAGCTGGAAGTTGGTATTTGAATCAATAGAGAACGTATCTTTAGTGAATAAAGAAATACTTCACCAATAAAACAAGATTTGCTACCACTTTAAGGTGGCTCTGTCTCCCCAATATCAAGTATTTTTAAGTTATTCTTAAAGAGCTTGAAAAACTGGCTCTATGTTGTGTTATCTATATTTTCTAAATTGATCAATTTTAGGAAATTCCATGTTGTGGTTGCTGCATTTATATGCAAATGAGAGGTTCATGCATATTAATTAGCTGCTTTAAAGTGATAATTAGGATTACAATTTGCTTGTAGTGGCCAAAATAAAGACACCCAATGTTATCTGGCCATTAGAGCCCAGACTCCCACCCTTATTAAGCACTCTGAGCTGCACATTATCATAATCAATTCTAAATAATTCAGAAATTATTTACTGTAGAGAAAATCTGCCAGTTCAATGTATTTTTTAGTGTATCTATCCCTATAGCAGCCTGCACATTACTGTAAGAAGCATCCAAACAAATCCCTGACTGTAGCTCACAGACCGGTCACACTGGAGGAAATCCAACATCACTCAACAACCATTTAGTCCCAGCCGTACTCTGATTATTCTGCACTGACATGGTCTGTGTCTCATTTTAAATCTTATTTTGTAGGTAATAAAAGGATTAGATTATGTAGTCATTTATATTCCCCTCCTGAAATCCAGACATACAGCGTTTAAATATTCTCCTTTATTTCATGTATACGGTAAAAAGTTATTTCTGTACATATAAATAAAGAATAATAATAATAAAAACTAATAATAATAATAATAATAATAATTACTCTAATAACAATATTTAATAATAATTCTAATAATAATAATAATATTTATTATTATTATTATTATTATTATTATTATTATTTTGCAATATGCTGAAATTGTTTTGGCTTGTACTCAACCCCTGTATAGCTCCAAAAAATATGTTGGCGCATTAGAACATTTTTTATTAATAATAATAATAATAATAATAATAATAATAATAAAGTATCATGTCAGGGAAATAGATATAACAAAGTAGTTTGTCATTTCCTTGGCCTCTTTTAAAGGCATATAGACATTTTTAACCTGCATAGAAAAGAGATCATAAGACATTGCAAAAGTTTCTATCTTGTTTTCATACCAAATTAGGTGATCTATATTTTTAATGCAATGGGCTAAAAGAGGTAACTATTTACTGGTAACTTTCCACAAGGGGTTCCAGTGGTTAGGATTTGGTGCTTTCACCGCTGCAACCTGGGTTCAGTTCCAATCAGGAAACCAAGAGGTCACACAATCCTGAAGCCAAGCAGGGTCAGGCTCTGGCAGTACTTGGATGGGAGACCACCTAGGAATACCAGGAGCTGTATGTTGTGGCCCACTGGAGAAGAATATGGCAATCCACTTAGTATCTCTGCCATGAATACCATGGATGCAGATGGTGTTTTATGGTACATGAGGTCACAGAGAGTCAGATACGACTGAACGATGCAGAACAAAACTAAACTCTCCACATGCTATTTAACATGTGGCAAAATGATCTCCCATATTCCAGAAATTTACCCTGCCATGGAGTGGTAAAAAAAGCGTATTTAATTTAATTTAATTTAAAAGGGATATTGAAGGTTTTATAGTTTTAATATTAAAATAAACAACCTAAGTATATGTTTGTATATCTAAACATCATTTTATTAACAAGTGCATAAAATCTCTGTTTTTACTGAAACCTACCAAATAATCCTTACAAATGTCCACCCCTATAACTCATGCACACAGTGTCTCTGTAGTACTAGCCAAACACAGATTGTCTTTCAGTAGTGTTTCAAAAACTGCTGTTGAGAAACAGTTTGTGATTGGCTAGTACATCTAATACCAATAGACGGACATTTGTAGCTTGTTACTTTTAAGCACTATTAAAATGATGTTTAGATGCAAACACACACTTAGGTTGTTTATTTTAATATTAAAACAAGGAAACCTTCCATATCCCTTTAATTAATTGAATTCATACCTATAAGAGCTTGCTATGGATTTTATTCTTTTAGTTCAGAAATAGAGTTTGCAATTTGTTAAAGGACAACTGAGGGTATTTTTTTTCTATAATGTTTTTCTAAATAACTAAATATGATATTAGGCAAACAGTTTTTAGAAAGCAAAAAAAATAAAAAATAAAATAATAATAAAATAAACACAACCCTTATATTTTGCAATTTATTCTTGTCAATTAAATTCGATTTTCTTTAATTCTACTGAGAACAGTGACAGATGTAACTGCCACATTCATATTATGCAATCTGTGTAGTTAAAGTATCCTCCCACCTCAAGAATTTGATCTGCAGAAGCCAAAATGGTAGATTCCACAGCTGCATAATTGCATATAGAAGATAATAAATTAGAAACACTTCTAAAAACATGGCGCATATTTTGAATGTAATTCTTCAAAATATTACATTTTAAATATGTGTTATATATATATATATATATATATATATATATATATATATATATATATATATGGGCTTCTATTCCTATTCTCCTCCTAACAGCCACATAACACCAAAGCACCTCTGAGATTTGTGTGTCCTGAGCGCTTTGTAATCTCTGGCAAGTCATTACACCAGATTATGTCTCCGTTTTCCATGATCATCTCCCAACGGTCGTCGTTTACGTGGAGCTTCGAGGCGTCATGTAACCCCAGAGGGCTTGTGTTATGTCTGAGGCAGCCTGCACACGAGCAGTTAATTACCCGGCTCTGTCGCCTCTCTGAGCTCGTATTAATATGGGAAAAAAATAGGAGGACTGCAGCACGGTGCTCCTCACCTATAAGGAGTGTGGTATCAGGGCATACTTATCATACATTGTTATTGCATTAATAAATAATTCACATATTACAAGGGTCAGAGAAAAACTAAAAAGGTTGAAATTCATGGACTAAAGGTCTTTTTCTACCTCAATTACTATGTAACTATGTCACTATGGGCCCTATGTTAATATCTGCAAAAACAATTATTTACAGGTGACGTAGTAGCACAGAAAATCCTACCTAGCTCTGTTAATCACTCCTCTAGTAAAAACAGTGAAAGAACTGCTACGAGTCACTGCGGCACTGTGATTTTTGGCCTGATTTTGGCCTAAATTACAAGTTACTCCGGTAAAATCTAATACGATTTTACAGATCACTCGCAAATCAGGGCAATCCCAACTTCTAAAAGCGAGTTACAGTATAGAACCAAAAAACAATAAAAAATGATGATATTTCAACAATATTTGACACTTAATAGTTCGATATCAACATTTGTGAAAATATGATATGCTAGTATTATGCATGTTTTATTATACACACAACTAAGTATTCAAGGGGTTAATACATGCCACAAAATAATTTTGCCAAAGTTTAGTAAACACATATCTATCGAAGCTATAAATACAATTGTCACATCTTTTTAATATCAAAATATATTATTAAATAAAAGAAAATGAATATATATATATATATATATATATATATATATATATACATATATATATATATATATATATATATATATTATATAATAGTTTTGGTAATTGAGAGTTGTTGTCACACATGGTTAAAAGATACGGGCTTGCGCATGCGCAATAAGCGCAAGACTTAGAAAAAGGCTTTTGGTGCTCATTGGGAGGCCCGCGATGAGCGCCAAAGGCTGTAGGCCTTTGGCGCTCATCACAAGGCATTCACAACTTAGAAAAAGGCTTCCAATGAGCGCCAACGGCCGTAGGACTTTGTCGCTCTGCGCGAGGCATGCAAGACTTTGAAAAAATTGCAACTTTAAAGGCCGACATTTTTTTCAAACACGTAACTTGGAAGCTGTTCGGAGGCCCCCGCAAGATGCCAATTGATTACAAAATTAACTAACAACCTCACACACAGCCCAGGAGGAGATGCAGGGAGCCTGCAAGTGAGGTTGAGAGACAATTTGTTCTTCAATTGGCGTTTTTTAGAGGTCTGAGAGAGAGAAAAATGGCGGCCATAAAGACAAAATTTGGAAAACCATTTGATTAATTTCCCAAGCCTGTAAATGGTTTCAGACCCGTAGAGAACAGAGCAGGGAGAGGGAGGAGAAAGACACAAGGGAGGGAAAGGGGGGAGAGGGTGGAAAGAGACAAATTAGAGGGAGTGGGGGGGGGAGACACAGGGGTGAGAGAGGAGGGAGATAAGGGAAAAACCCCACAGGGCAGGGAGAGGGGGCAAAGAGAGAGGGGGAAAGAGACAGCGGGAGGGAAAGAGGGGGAAAAAGACACAGGGGGGGGAGGGGGGAAAGAGACACACGGCTTAGAGAGTGGGGAGAGGCTCGCAGTTCAATCATCACTGGGCTCATTGCAAGGCCTGAAAGTTGTGGGTTGGACGACGCCTGCAAAGCCATTCATTGTGGGGCTCGCGATCAGCACCAAAGGCGCTTATTGCGAGCCCCGTAAAGTAGAGAGGGGGGAAGGTGCTCATTGCGAAGCATTAAAGTGTCAGGTTGGCCTCGGCCTGCAATGAGTCGAGAAGCCTTTGGCGCTCATCGCAAGGCCCCTAAAGTAGACAGGGGGAAAGGCGCTCATCGCTAGGCTTGCAAGTTACAGGGGGGAAGCCTTGCATTTTCTAATTTTCTGCCAAACAGCATTGCCAGGCTTAAAATGTTATTGCCGTTATTTTTGAAGGGCAAGTCGGTAGTTTGTATTTTCAATTGGCTCCTAGAGCCCTGTCTCATCCGTAAAGCTTGGTTTTGCTACACCCTACATAGAAATCTGTTGCAGCTAAAGCAGAATTTACATCTGTGAGCTAAGTGCAAAAGATTTACATTAGTGTAGAAAAAAAAGGTCCCACAGCTGATTTACAGAAGTGCCCTAAATTATAGCACTTGATTCGCATGGAGGCCCATGTGTCTTTGTGGGGTCTCTTAGATACCAATGTAGTTCCGTTGATAAATTGTAGTTTCATTGATATTGTTCTACATTATAAAAAGAGGTCTCAAAATCAACAGAAATAATTGAGGCATATTCCACTGTTTTATGAGTTTTTCTATCACAAAGTTAACAAACCTGTAGAGCTTCTTTTAGCTTTGTTCAAGTTGCAAGTTTCTGCAAGGAAATAAAATCACAAGATCACTGTAAATTGCAATCAATTCTCCTTGCTGCAGCCATGTAAGCTTGTAAACATGTAAGCTTATTCTAAATTAAATGGAAAAATGGGAAATTCATTATTGCTGTGAAGATGTTAAATAATGATTTATAAGGAGTTTGTAATGTATGGTCCTTTCAGGACCTGTGAGAATTTTCCAATAAGCTTAATAATTTGTGAGATGCAGCCCAGACTCCTGCCAATTACATTTTAACAAATATTTTGAGTGCTATAAAAACTAATATTTATATTATAAAACAATAAAACAGAGTTTTAATTGAAAAAAAATCATATTTTCTACTTAATTTTTTAAGTATCCATTTAAAGGGATACAGAAGGCCTCTGGATGTTACTATGTATGTATCCCTGTGTATCTATTTACTTTTATGTACAGTAGTTAATAAGCACAGTCTTTACTGCCTGTTTTGTCTCATACTAACCAATAAGTGGTCCCCGATAGGCTAGGACACTACACTGTACATTAAGCACACAGAGTCTATGTCTACGAACACTGCTATGGGCAGACCCATACAAGGATTATTTGTTTGATTTTAGACAGAGCGTATAAGCACTTCTTTACATAAATTACATAAAATTAAACAGATGCATATGTATAATATATACCTAGTCACTTCCAGGAACCCTATGTATGCTTTTATAGTTTGCTTAAAACATTGATGTTTAAACAAAAAACAAGAACAAGCCAGTTGGATACATTAAAATACCCAAAAGATACATCTAACACTTGATTTAAAATGTTAACAACCAGTTGTAATTATATGTATTTCTATGTGCACGTTTCATTTCTGGATTCACTGGACTCTTTCCTATGTCACTTTAAGAAAATATTTTATATATACATTAAAATCTACCATATGCATCCTTATATATTGAGAAGGAGGTAGAGAAGTAGGTAAGGAGGGGAGGTGCTTTTTAGTGACCTGCTGGGTAAGTACTGGCTGCCATAATCTAAGCTCATTATGATTGCAGTAGATCTTTTGTGATGGGTTACATATATTACCAATTATTGAATCATGTTGCATCACAAACAGTTTTGTGGGTGTTACTTTAATGTGTTAATTATCAAACTGCCATTTATTTATCGATATTTATAATTCACAGGTTGTTTTACTAATGTTGCAAAAGTATGAAAAGATCACAGATCATCCCTCTTTGTAGATCATCAGCACTCCTAGTGATCAGATTCCTCAAGTGCCTTCTAAACACAAACACCTTTTAAGATATTTTTTTTTAGTTTAACTCAAAATACACTAAATGAGAGCTGTAGACAAATGTGTATGTAGCAAAAAACAGTGCATGTAAGTATATAATTATATATTCGTCCCAGCATGCCAAGGCCCTAGTTCAATTGCAATTTGCCCAATTGAATAGGGGTCTAAATAAGCACATAACATATGTTTTTAAAGAAGTTTTTAGTTAGTAAACATCTATCCAAAAGCAAGGTTTTCACTAACTAAAAATGTATTAAAAAAAAATATGTTATGTGCTTATTTAGAGCACTATTCAATTGGCCGAATCGCAATTGAATGAGGGCCCAAGAGTGTAACTGTGTATATATATATATATATATATATATATATATATATATATATATATATATACACAATAAATATACTGCAGCATGCTGTATAGAGGAATTGCAAAGATTGGGAGCCCATTCTTGCCAATCAGAGGTCAGAGGGAAGCTTTGCTATTTCCTCCTCCAAAGTGTTAAGTACTTTCTGCACAGAGACATACACATTTTTAATACAATTTTTCAATGCAAATATATGATGTCTCTGCAGGCAGACACCCCTCTGCACCTGCCTACTCTGTCTAATGGTAATGTAGGTGCTGCCCTCCCCCTTTGATCACCCATCATATGGAAAGAAAGAAAGAAAGAAAGAAAGAACGAAGGAAGGAAGGAAAGAGGAGTAGATAGGAGCAGTGCCTCCTTAGTAACCCCTCTCCTCTATAACACACAATACCCCTGGACAGATCTGTTTGTTTTCCACCCAGGTCCCTCGGAGACCCCCCATCTCTCTGTCTCCCAGCTCCAGGGCTGCAGGCAGGCAGCTAATTACTGTCCTTATTATTCCTTGCTGGATGCGGTGGCGCCTCAGTCACACTCTGACGCCTCCTGAGACTCCATATGAGTTGGATGATAATGTGCAGGGCAGAGCGCGCCCGGCTCCATTCACAGCCTTGTGGTTTATATGGATACAGGAGGCGCTGCCTACACCGGCTATTATATTGCTCTTTATTTCCATCTTTAACATATTTCAATTCCATCTCTACAACCGGGTGTAATAGAACCAACCAGTTGTGTAATGTAATCCACGTTCTCCTGAATTATTATTAGACATATAAACATTCATCTCAAATATACAACCTCACCAAAGTTTCATGGATGCCTCCAGGGACCAGCAAAGTCCATGCATTATATTCCGATTTAAAACTAGCTTTATTGTTTTCCCTGCCTAAACTATTCTTTTAAGAATCTGCACTTTAATAATAGGAAAAACTTTAATGGAACATAAAGAATAATAATACAGCCACCAAATGTATTACCTTGTATATACTAATGTGAAATCTACCATTTGGTTTCTGCTTATTAACTTCCTGAGGTGAAAGGAGATTTTGAACGCAGAGTAAGTGTTATCAACAAGACTATTGGAAAGCTCATTAGTTTACACACACCCTCCCAAGAGAGTAGCAGACACAATTTAGTGTGAAAAGAAAATGGAAATCTGCAGTAAAGAACATTTAAAATGTAAATGTTGTGTTTTTTTCTTTGTTTTGTGTTTTCTTTCCAAAATATATTTTTTTTAAACCCAGGTGACCACAGTAGATATTAATACACAGACACATAAACGACTTCTCTCCTCCAATACAGAGACACAGACTGATCCTCTCCTCCAATAGACAGACACACATACAATGACTCTCCTACAATACACAAAAACATAAACTGTTCCTCTATACCAATTCATAGACACATACATTGCTTTTCTCCTGTAAACTGCTCCTCTCCTCCAACAGACACACTTATATAAACCTGTCCTCCAATACACAGACATATAAACTGATCCTCTCCTCTAATAGACAAACACAGTATACAGACACATACATTGTTCCTCCAATATAGACACACACATATACTGTAATAAAACTATCTTACTATACACAGGCACATAAACTGATGGCCATATTCAATTAGCTGCTTGCAAATGCCTTGAACTCATACATTTGGCTTTGGGTGTTTTTTTTTTTATAAATGTTTATTTGCATTCTATTGACTTAAGAATTATTTGCCAATAAGTAATATTTGCCGAATATGTAGCAATAGTAAGAGCCTCATTTAATTGCGATTTGGCCAATTGAATAGGGCTCTATATAAGCACAGAACATATTTAACTTTACTTTTACAGAAGTTTTTAGTTAGTGAACTTCTATCCAAAAGCAATGTCTTTGCTAACTAAAAACTGCTGTAAACAAATATGAGCCCTATTCAATTGGCCAAACTGCATTTGAATGAGGCCCATTGGGCCTCATTAAATTTGGGGCTATTACTTGCAAGTAACTTTCAGATTTACTACTTTTGGGTTACTTGCACCAGTAGCTCTACTATTACTTACCTATTGACTGAGGGTCTCATTCAATTGCGATTTGGCCAATTGAATTGGGCTCTAAATAAGCACATAACATATTTTTTTTAAAGAAGTTTTTAGTTAGTGATAACATTGCTTTTGGATAGATGATTACTGACTAAAAACTTATTTTAAAAAAATATGCTATGAGCTTATTTAGACCCCTATTTAATTGGCCAAATCGCAATTAAATGAGGCCCTGTGTGCATGAGTTACAGGGGCGGATAATTTGTAGGGATTATTTAGTAGGATTCAGTAAAAACAGAGATTTTAAGCACTTGTTAATAAAATGATGTTTCAATATGCAAACATATACTTAGGTTGTTTATTTTAATATTAAAACTAGAAAACCTTCAATATCCCTTTAAATTAAATTAAATACGCTTTTTTTTACCACTCCATGGCAGGGTAAATTTCTGGAATATGGGAGATCATTTTGCCACATGTTAAATAGCATGTGGAGAGTTTTGTTTTGTTCTGCATAGTTCAGTCATATCTGACTCTCTGTGACCTCATGGACCATAAAACACTATCTGGATCCATGCTATTCATGGCAGAGATACTGAGTGGATTGCCAGATTCTTCTCCAGTGGGCCTGACCCTGCTAGGCTTCATGATTGTGTGACCTCATGGTTTCCTGACTGGAACTGAGCCCAAGTTTTTAGTTAGTAAACATCTATCCAAAAGCAAGGTTTTTACTAACTAAAAACTTCTTTAAAAAAAATATGCTATGTGCTTATTTAGAGCCCTATTCAATTGGCCGAATCGCAATTGAATGAGGCCCTGAGCGTGCAAGTTAGGACCGATCGCAAACCATGCTATAGCCAGTAAGCATTTGCGTGCTTGAACATGATCTTGGCTGCAAGCCCGTAACTCGTGTTTCAAGCCTTCAAACTCAGAGAACTGTGAATGCAAATATAAATTCAATACAGCACTGTAAATGATGGGGAACACAATGGGTGACTTAAGGGTTAATAGCACAACATTCTCAAGCTTGCACATCACCAAAACCAAATACTCGGCACCAGCACCCTGATATCTGGCTTCTGTATGCGTCTCCCCAGGAGTCTCAGTAATCTTCCTGTGATTGTGACCAGGACAGGTTACTTGTAGTGTGGAGATAGGTTCAGTATCGCAGCCACCAGGAACATAATCAGAGATACACGATTTCTATGTATCTCCAAGTGAACTGATTTTTTTTTCAAATGACAGCAGTATTTTTAGGGTATGGATACAGAGGGGGTGTACACAGCACAACAATGAAAGACTCGCAATCCTGCAATGTACAAAATAATAAATATTAATGGTGATACCGTTCTAGTCCATGTGGGTGGCCTGATATGTATTAACTCATCAGGTCCCAAGCTTGATATGACAGAAAAATAAATATTTTTTGATTGCAGATTTGCGAGCTTGAGACTGATTCACAATTAATTCTAATGTCTTTCATCGCTTCCCCCGTCTTTTAAAGTGCAGTATTGATTTTTTATTTGCATTTGCAGTGCTACGATCAGGTGTTTAACCCCCTTGCAAGTCCTATCTGGTTCTCGTAGGATTTACTTCCACATTTACCATTTACAGGTGTGAAAACAATTGCGGGCTTGAGGAATTGTAGCAATTGAATAGCGATGGGTCAGAGTTATGATTTTGACAACCTCAGGGATTTTCAGCCTGTAACCTGCAAATCGTTTGCGCTCGCTAAACGACGCCAATTGAATAGCAAATTATTTTACAGGCTACATTACGGGCTCCAGCAACCAACAATTGCTCAATTGAATAGGGGCCATAAACTGCTGTTCCCCAATACACAATAAACATAATCTGATCCTCTCCTCCAATATACAGACACCTAAGCTGCTCCTCTCCTCTAATAGAAAAGCTGTTCCTTTTCTCCAGAATACAGACACATGAACTGGTCCTCCAATAAATAGACAAACTAGTCCTCTCCTCCAATA
This sequence comes from Discoglossus pictus, assembly GCA_027410445.1. Classification (NCBI taxonomy): domain Eukaryota; kingdom Metazoa; phylum Chordata; class Amphibia; order Anura; family Alytidae; genus Discoglossus; species Discoglossus pictus. The sequence goes on along the minus strand of CM050164.1, from coordinate 13,600,845 downwards.
CAGACACACATGTAATAAGACTCGCTTCCAATACACAGACACTTAAACTACTCCTCTTCTCAATACACAGACATAAACCGCTTCTCTCTTCCAGACATAAAAAAGCACCAATCACTGACACTGAATGGAATCTGATTACCTCTCATGTCCTTGATTTTTGTTTTACTGCAGAACATTATCACAACATCTAAGGTAACGTCAATGATCTGCAATTTTCCAGAAGCAACGGAATAATTTTCATTTATGAGAAAAATGAGGAATAAAAAAACCCTGAACTTGATATACAATCATCTTGTACAGAACTGAGTCATACAACACGTCAGCGCTACTCACTCGTTGCTCCAAAATCCTTGAAAAGCTGAAATTTGCTGTTATCATTTATATCAAGTGAAAAGCGAGTCCTTGGCCCCATCATTACTGAATCACACAGCTTTATTTATTTGTACAGTTGGATCAGATACAGTTAGTTATGTCATAGAGGACTTGTGACCTTTGAGACATATTAAGGCACCATCCAGATGTCTTTCCTCTTCTTTTGTACTAGATTATTCTCCTCCTCTTCTCTTTTTCAATTTTCAATGCTCATGGTCATTGCTTCAATTTCGTCATCTATCCATCCACACCCTTGACGTTCTCTTCTTCATGTGTCTTCAATCTTTCCCAGCATCAGTGTATTCTCTAGGGAATCCTTTCTTCAAAAAATTTGAGCTCCAGCCTCATGATCAAGCCCTCCAGTGAACAGTTTGACTTCATTTTATGTAGTATTAATTGACTGGATCTTCTTGCAGACCAAGGGACTCTAAGTAATTTTCTCCAACCCCACAATGTAACGGTATCAATTCTCCTTCGCTCAGCCTTCTTAATGGTCCAGCTCTTACATCCGTATGTTACTCCTGGGAATACCATAGTTCCAACTATATGGACCTTTGTTGATAATGTAATATCTTTACTTTTTAATATTTGTCCAGACTTTTCATATCTTTCCTACCCAAAAGCAAACATCTTTTAATTTCATGAGGCCCAAGAAAATAAAATCTGTCACTGCTTCCATTGCTTCCCCAACTAATTACTCGGAACTGAGATTTCTGTTTACCATGATCTTCATCTTTTTAACATTGAAAAGAAATGTTGAGTTGTATCTTTTGCTTGGCAGCTTTTGCACTCTCTTCTTTTACCCTCATTAATATGACCTTTAGTTTTCTATTACCCATCGGACATTAGCAAGTAACACTTTCACAGCATCATCTTGTAGGATTTTGAATAGTTCAATTGGGTTTCCATCAACTTCTGCAGCCTTGTTATCAGCAAGACATCTTAGGGTCCATCTCACTTCACTCTCTAAGATGTCTAATGGACTAATTATTGACTGCTGTTAAGATCCTTCCTGTACAGATCTTCAGTGTATTCCTGCTACCTCTTCTTTATCTGATCTTCTTCTGTTAAGTCCCTACCATTTCTGTCTTTTATCATGCCCATTTTGGCATGAAACGTGAGTTTGAGATCCTCAATTTTCTTGAAGAGATCTCTTTACTTATTGACTTATTCTGTTATTTTCCTCTATCTCTTTACATCGCTCATTGTAGAATGTCTCCTTGTCTCTTCTTGCTATCCCCTGGAATTCTGTATTCAGTTGGACAAATATTTTCCTATCTCCACTACCTTTCACTTTCCTTCCTTCCGGTGCTACTTTCAAAGCCACATTGTCCTCTTAGTTTTCTTTCCTTTGTGGATATTCTTTGTTGATGTTTCCTGGATAATGTTGCAAACTTCCATCCAAAGTTCTTCAGGCATTCTATCTTCCATGTCTAGTCCCTTAAATCTATTCTTAACTTCCACTGCACATTTTCAAGAGATAATATTTATTTTGTATCTGCTTGGTCTTCTTTTTTGCCTCTTTTCTTCAGTTTAATTCTGAACTTTTCAATAAGAAGCTCATGGTCGGAGCCGCAGTCAGGTCCAGATTTTATTTTTGCTGATTGTATAGAGCTCCTCCTTCTCTGGCTGCAAAGTATATAGTCAATCTGATTTCTATATTGTTCATCTGGTGATGTCCATGTGTAGAGTCGTCTCAGAGACTGCTAGAAGAAGGTGTTTGCTTTGACCAGAGAATTATCTTGACATATTTCTACTAATCTCTGACCTGCTTCATTTTGTACTCCAAGGCCAAACTTGCCAGTTATTCCAGGTGTCTTTTTGTTTCTTACTTTAGCTTCCAATCTCTTATGATGATAGCAACATCTTTTCTTGGTGTTATATCTATGACGTGTTGAATATCTTCGTAGAACTGGACAACTTCAGCCTCTTCAGCATCCATGGTTGGAGTATAGACTTGCATAGACATGTTAAATGGCTTGCCTTGAATTGAAATGATTCTGTCATTTATTGGGTAGTAACCAAGCACTGCTTTGGCCACCCTTTGATTGACTATGAGGGCTACTCCATTTCTTCTGAAGGATTCTTGACCACAGTAGAAGATCCCGTGGTTGTCTGATGCAAAATGTCCCATTCCATTCTGCAGCTGGATGTCCTTTCGACTTTGCCCCAACTACTTCATTAGAACTTGTGCTACTCGTTCTTGCTCTCTGCTCTTCCTCAGTAATGTGGTAGGTACCTTCTGATCTGAGGCACTCGCCTTCCGGTGCCATATAGTTATGTCTCTGGTCGTGCCTGTCCATAAAGTTATCTTAGCAAAGTTATGGGAGTGGGTTGCCGGTTTCTTCTCCAATGGACTGTGATTTGTCTGACCTCTCTGCTATGACCTGCCCATGATGTGTGACCCTACATGCTATAGCTAACAGCTTCACTGAAGAACACAAGCCCCGTTACCACTACAAGATAGCGATCCAGAAGAAATGCTAAAAAGCTTAGCCCAAGTTGATTGTCTGATGTGGCTTAACCCATACCGTCTTAGTCCTGGGTCTACTTGACATATTCATAAATAAATCAGCATGTCATTTCTCAATCCCTATAGATCAATTAAACACCTCTGCTGAATCTAAATCAAGGACGGCCACATTGATGACAATATTAATTGATTTAGTACCAACAACATCTAAATATCATATGCTTGTTTCATATTGTTTCTGTAACACGGTACTCAGCAGATTGGGATGCAAGGTCCACATGTACGAGAGGGTAAATTAATACCAACCTGTGTAAGACAATTAAATAAGGCCCACCTCAACCTGGCTCCCGTGGATCCGTTGAGCCCTGGTCTTGGGGAGGGGGCGGTTATGTGAAGGGGTCTTGGGGAGGATAGCTGTTATAAGAAGGGGGCATGGGGAGCGGAGTTGAGCTCTTATTAGCAGAGGTCTTGGAGAGGAGAGCTGTTATGGGAAGGGGTCTTAAAGGATCACTATTCACAATATGCTCTTTGAAGAACTGATGATGAGCAGAATCATTATAGAATATAATGCAATGCATTATTTAATTTATTGACTAATATATGCTGTACATGGAGCCATAGTCATTGTTTTGTTTATCTGTTACTATAAGTAGGATGGAATCTTGTAAGCTGAGAAGAATCCAGCTGCTGGTAGGGGGGTCGGTGGCCAGTTCTTTCCGTAGGATTAATGGAAGTCTGATCAGTCCTGTTCAGAAGGAACATAAACAAGCAAAGCAATGTTTCAGAATATAATTGTTTGTAATGTCTAAGAAATAAATGTCTGTATATATGGTTTATCTTTCTAATAATATTATGCCAATCATTGTCTAGTTCTTCAAAAGAACATACTATAAATATGAGACTATAGTGCCCATTTAAGATAGATGCCAATATAGCCATGGGCATCCATGGGAATATTACCAAATGTAGTGTTGGGCGAAGTTATATCAGTAGGATTATAATATGCCCTTTTGTAACCTTAATGTGTGTAAGGTTATCTGTATCAAATTATTACAATTATATAATGAAGGATTTCATTGAGGACATCTTAATTTTCTTCTGCTGGTACTTACTTGCTGCGCTTGGATTTTTCATACTGGATTAATTAAGTAATTTTTTATCACCTTTCAAAAGAGTTTCTTATAAAATTGAGATAGCAATAAAAAAAAAATGCAAAAACACAGATAATAGGTTTTAACCAATCTGTAGGTACTAATGGCAGACACAATCTCCAAAAATAATACAATGAAAGCCTTTGCACCTCATAAGTCATAATAATAATAATAATAATAATAATAATAATAGTAATAACAACAATAATGTTTATTTATAAAAACAACAACAAATTACGCAGCTCTATATACACAAATACAATGAATATGGAGAGTATGTTGCACATCATGGCAATAGAATAAAGGGATCATTGTGATTATTTTTTTCTACATGGTATTCTGAATAATTAAACACGCTAACAGGCAAAATAATTTTAGACAGCAAAAAAATAAAATAAAAAATAAGTACAAAATTTGCTAACTTTTATATGCAATTATTCTTTGCTACAGTGCTACTGCTGGTGTAGCAGGTGCAAAACACTGGGGCCCACGACTGGATAGGGGCACTCTGTTACCAGCAGCAGATTTCTACAGTAGAGGGAGTATCTAAATTCACACACATATATATAT